>JBBPLQ010000158.1:0-45148 GCA_038089855.1 Royoungia palumana
GTCGATGCGAACACGACCCACGCTGGTCGGCTGTATGCACTGTGAGAATACTCGTTCACAATCCTACAAAATACATCTGCGGGACGATATGATTCTCGTGTCGGCGTGAGCGGATGGGCCTCATCGATCGCAATGACCAACTTCGGCTGGCTGGAACCGGAATCGGGAAATATTCGATCGAGGCTTGAAACCATCTTGTTGTAGGCGATCAAAAGATGAGTAGTGAAATCAAGATGCTCGGTTTTCGGTTCTACTTTCGTCCCTCAGCTATGATGTCACCGGTGTTGCAAAGGTACTCACCTGATAGTGAAAGATTTCTGAGCCTGTCTGTGGTTTGATCGACGTCGGTATTTGTCGCCTCGTCGATTGCAGTGTCGGCCACAGCAGACGTTTGTGCTGCTTGATGATGTTGCTGAGCTAGAAGATCTGCATGTACCTATAGATGTGATCAGATTCATTTTCGAATGGTCCCACCGATATCATACCCTTTCGTATCTGACGGATAGCTTTGCAAAAAAATCGCTCCTGGTAGTCGTCCTAGGAGGATGGCTCATCTCGCACATCCTCCTGGCCCATTCCATCACCCCCTCTCTGATATCGCCAGTCCCAGCGACACCAGACAGGGTGTCTTCGACCGTGTCGAAAATAGCGATGAAGAAAGCATAGCAGATGATTCGATAGGCATGCTCAGCAGATGGAAATTTGGTCAGGATTCCAGATGGGATCGGATCGCGGGCTGGGAAGCCCGATTTTTCGTCCTTGTCACGCAGGTTCATGTAGAGTACTATCACGTCCTTCTTTCCCAGCTAAGGATGACTTGAGCTCGCTACACCCATCTATGAGCGGTGAATTGGCATGCGCATACCTCGGTGAGCATTCTCGATTTTCCTGTGCCAGAGCTCTGGACGACGGAACAAAACTTGGCGTAATATTTGGGACCGTGGCGCTCTGCCTCCCTGAATAACTTTTCGTTCTGTGTCAGATATTCGTAGAAACCATCTACTGCTGCACCGTGGTACGTTGCCGCGAACGACCCTGACAGCGTTTCATGCAGATCTGAACAAGTTGTCAGTCGAAACACAAGAAGGGCGATGGAGTGGGCTGACCTTCAGGAAGGTCATTCTCTATAGTTGATACTTGTTTTTGCGGTGTCGATGCTTTGAGAATGGCTGGTGGAACGACCGAGAATGGTCATGTAACCAATGGGCACCAATGATAGCACTCACCGAGGTTTCGAATCTCGCGATACGATTTGAGTTCCCATGCGGATATTAGCATGTTCTTTAATTGTACATGGCCTTTAATCAAAACCCGGGCATCTAGTGGTGAAAGATACTTCTGATCCAAATCGCCTCTGGAGTGGCGAATAATAAGACTGAGAAGGATAATGCAATCGAGGAGTGATAAGTGCTCGACATCGTCAAGATGATCGGAGACGTCGTTGTTCACTGCTCGGTCGAGCTCCTGGTGAGTGGCTAGTTCGAAGCGATCTGGAAGGCTCTCGAGGGTCATGTTCACGTCCAGATTGCAGGCAACGCGCCGCAATTTATATAAAGATACGACATTGGCTGCGAGCATAAACCCGGGCCACATTTGCTGTGTATTCATCGATAATGCTCGACTCATCCATCGATTGTGGGTGCGTCTTCTATTGTTTACCACAACGACTTGACAGGTCCATTGGCAACATGTCATGGCATATCTGAGTTCGCACGTAGTTGACCTGCAACACGCTTTGACCGTGACTGACAGTCATACGGACACAGGGATCGGTCGTTGTTCAACGACACGATCAACCGTTGGCGCCACGAATCCATGGACCCTGCAAAGATTCAGATCGTCCTAAATTCGTTCATGCTCACCACCCAACGAGTCCAAAATGCAACATTCCAGTAGTCCATTGCCAGAGGCGCCCGCCGGGCAAGTCCGACAAGATTCCCTCATTCGCCTCAAATCAATCCAAGTTTCAAAGACGGTTCTAGATACATCCTTGAAATCTTCAATACTCCAAAGCTTCGCCGTCATTATATGCTCGACGATGGCCTGACGGAATGGATGTCCAGTGCCGAACCAGGATCGTGTTTGGAGACAATGAGAAAGATGGGAAAACTCCATAATACCCTGACGGAGGATCGTCACTCAGCCTGGCAGGGGCGCGTGTCCTCTGAAGCCTACTTGCAAAGAAAAATACATCAATGCAGCAATCGGAGTATATACAACGTGTTAACCATCCAACATTCCACTGGCAGGGACAATCATCACGTAAAAAATCTTGACCGTTTGCAGTCGGCTCGTCAAGACGAAATCGTGATGGAAAATCAAGGAAAAGAAATTATGTGTATGCCCAACCATTCCTTGATAGGTCAAGCCGATCTCACAATTGTCCACGCGCCTAGAACAGACTTGATGAAGAGGTTTTGAGACATCTCGACTCGTTGGACTGCTCTCAAACTTGAAAACATCAAGATACTTTCCCACTACGCCAAACCGGTACGTGCAAATGGTTTCTTGCCAGAGAACGCCCGTACGTCGCGGAAGGAGGGGAAGATTAGGTTCTTGTGGCTGCAGAGAAAAAGGTAGTATTCCCATTTTATCGACAACAGTGGATGCTGGAAAGTCGGTTTTGGCGTAAGTCTATTTTTTGTATTCAACATGTCAAGTGTCTTGACCACGTTTGCAGGTCTACAAGTGCTTTTGAAGTCACGCGCTCCCTTTTTGCCCAGTTTATAGCTCGTCTCTGTGCTCTTGTGGCTGACCCGGAAGTTCTTCCGGACGAGTTACTTAGTCCAAGAGAGCGGCACCCGTGCTGACTCATTCTACAATCCTGAAGGTCTCTCTCGTTAAGTCGCTACATTGTGTTCCCGAAGACTACTTGTCGTGGTTGGCGCTGTCGGCGAATGTAGGGAGTTGGAGAGCCTTCTCGCGACAAAGACTTGCGAATATTTGTGACTGTTCGTCCCTTGCAAAGCGTTATCGCCAGTTCCTCCCCTTTCCATGCATATCAATGGATAAAATGGTTGCCGAACTATCGACTGACATCCTTATTCATGTTATAACGGGGCTCGGTTCGAGTCGTCGACTGAGAAAGTTCGATGAGGGACCGAGAGTTGAAAATCAATCCAAACTATGCGCAAAGGCAGACCGCTTTGTGGAACTTCTGATCCGTATCCAAACATGTCGCAATGTCTCGGCATCGCTCAAATCCTCGCTGCAGCCGGATGTAGCCCATCTATACCTGATGCTGACGGGAAGATCCCTCTATTGCTGTCGCTCGTAGGCTCCATGCCATAGTAGAATATCTTCTCTCCAACTTCGGGCCCCGGGGATGCGACACTTCCCTCCAACATGCTCTTTCTCGCATTTGGGCCCGAAAAACCGGCCTCCTGTGTTGGCCTGTGTCCGGACGCTTAGGTACCCATGATCTCGTCACTTGTAGACAAAGACCGAATCCCTCACACACAGCGCCATGCAATTGGACTCTGAAACCCAATCATTGGAACTCATTGAGGTTCTCGTCGAAGCCGGTTGCAGCCTCTTCATCGGATCTGCAAAGGAATAGGTCTGCTTTGGAGATTGCTGTGCGGAGAAACCGACCCAACGCAGTGGAATACCCGCTTTTATGCAACGCACCTGGACCATGCCCACTACGCTGTTTGCGGGAGGCGCTTTCCGGGCAACTAGACAAATTCTACGAAGGTATCTTTATTGGTTGAAAGTGGGGCGGATCCTCTTGCTCGTATGGTCGGTGGAGCTAGGCCTTGAGTCTCTAGACCCTCAAGCCTTATTCTCTGGGAATCCGGAAAAGAGTCGAAAGCTGTGACGACTATATTCTTGAAACAATGAAGATACTTGTCGATGCTGCAGGGAAGGGGCAGCTTCTCAATTTTGTATTCTATTGGGGGTTGGTGGAGGTGGGATTCATGCCTATGCTCGGAAAACCTTGACGGTGGCTTACAGTGTTCTCGAGATCATGAAGACTCCTCTGTCGATACCAAGGTGACATGCGTACGCCTGAATTCGATGTCTTACCGCTCTGAAAATCGCAAGAACCGACGAATTTACCGACGCCTTACGAGTGGAGTACCCCAAGTAACACTCTAGGATATTGCTATGATTTGGTCCGATAGTAGTCGCTCTTCTCGACTTGGCTCTACTTGAACCTACACGGTTTTGTCTTTACGACCACGTCTGGAATGAAACGAGAAGGAAAGAATCAAGGAGACATCCGACGAGTCGACCGAGAAAACGTAGTCTGAATCTTTTGTCACGTCTTACATAGTCTCTCCGAGTCTAGACGAAGATCGTATTCAACCTAGCCAAGGTCATAAAGCAAGGTCGCCGAGCAGCGTCAGCATACAATATACGTGGGTGAAGAGACCATCGAGAACTCACAGAGCAAAAAGAGAGAAAACGACCCTTATTTGGCTTTGAACAAATTACTGTCTTTGAGGGCCTGCCGGTGCGACAACCTCAACCGCCGCTTCTCCGCCTTCCCGCCTGGCCCATCGTCCGCGAGTACCTTGGGCTTCGTGAGGTCCCATAACCATGTGGGGTACTCCTCGTCTGGCTTCGCAAGGATGGGTGGCTCGTTTTTGAGATAGTTGAGCCCGGTCATAACCGTACCAGCGAGGCATGATGAGACGACACCATCGGGCCCTGGACAGAAGGGTTAACTCGCGATGAACGTCGAGCATTTACGACAGACGGTCGCAACATACGTTTGGTATGTTCAGAGGATTTGGGAGGTTGGGTCGGGTTGGGATTGCTCCCCGACGCTAAAGCATATCCACGGGTCAGGTGAGAAGAAAAAGACCGCCAGCACGTCGTTCGGGATATGACGAGTAAAGACATTTTTGAATCGGTGCAAAGTGCACTGTCACAAAAGAGGCCCGAGGTTTTTCCGCCAGTACACCAACAAGATGCGTGACGCTTTGAGTTACAGTAGATACAAGCAAAAAGAAGGCCAGCTGAATTATATGTACAGTCCAGTACGGTTGCTCATACGATCTATGTACCTAGATTGAATGAATGCATGGATGGTCCCAAGCCCAAGCTGCTGCCAAAGCCCTTCCCAAGAAAGCTCTCGCCATGCTCAGAACAATCCCGACCCAGGGAACAATTGCGACTCTTCGTTCGCTTCTTCGTCATCTTCATAACGGATATGGTCTGAGGGTTCTATCTCAGGCGAGAGGCTATAAGGTGTGGCCGGATACAGCTCTGGTCGATGAGGCTCCTCGGGTGCATAAGGTTCGTGCTCGAATGGATCGATATCCGAATCCGGTATTGCTGATGGAAGTGGCTGTATTGGCTCAGAAGGAGCGGTAGGCTGAATTGTACGACTCGGGGGAGAAATGGTGTGCTGTGGGGACTGCGGGAGAAGGACGCCTTGGGTAGGAGGGGACATTGCCAACGACTGTGTTCTGGCTGGAATGTTGTATTGTGATAAACCTTGGTTAGCTGCTGGGTGGGGGCGAGCTGGCGTTGGAGTAGAGGTCTGTGGCTTGGGTTGGAGATCATATTCAAACTACATCCGTAGGTATTAGAATGGAAAATCCTCGATCAGAGCAAGAAATATCTTACTGCCGCGAATACTTCTTCCCTCCGTCTCTGACCCTCGTCCTTGTCAATGCAATAGCAGAGATACAGGACGTCGGCACTGCAGCATGGTCACCAACGCGTCAGAGAATTAGTAGAGAACTTACGTGTCTTCCACGAGACCGACGCAGAACAAACCTACGAGCGCCGTCACACCACCAGCCAACACCGCAGCCCCCAATGCAGAATTCGGAGCATTCAACGTGTGAGCCACGAACAGGTAGGTCAACAGGGCAAACGGAAACGTGAGCGTCAAGGGTGTGTATGTGAGCATTGTCAATTGAGCTGTGAAGTGGATTAACTAACAAAGTTCGCGACACCGAGACCATACAAATCGACGTACGTTCAGATTTGAACTTCCGCCTGAAGCGTCCTGATGCTGAAGTCTCAACCGCTGCAGTGAGAGCGCGGGCTCGCCTGGCGCTGGGTAGGAAGGGGTCTCCTGTGAGACCTGTATATACGAGAGCATATTTGCTGAATGACGTGGTCACGCTCTCCAAGTACCCTACCGCCATACCGAGACCAGCCGTGAGTGGTTGAAGCCACGGACGAAACGCAAACGGGAAGTAAGATGGTAGGAGGCGCAAGGCAATTGTCAAAAGTGTGAGCATACGAACGCCGGCCATAATGAATGCGCTTAGAACGATCGATCCCAGAGATGGATAGGTGGAGCGAAGTATGGCACTATGGATTATGCGCGTATCCGTCGGAAGCGGTGGCGATTGATCCGGGCTGAGCAATTGGATACAAGTGAGGGGGACTGCGAAAATCTCAAGAAAAAAAAAACACTTACTCGGCGTAATACCATGCGCCAACAACCCCCGCACAAGTAGTGCGTAGAATGCCTCGCGCAACGCCCCAACTCCAAAGCCAGATAACCACGGCACCAACGATTGCCCAGTCTGCCCACTCCCTAACATGCCATTCGACTCCGCCTTGCACGTCTTCGAAGTAGCCCACTAGCAATAGTCGGAAAATAAGCGTGATGAAAGGAATTGAGGCGATCAATATTATGAGAAGGATGGCGGGAGAAAGTGCGAGGAGGAAAGGATTGGAAATCAAAAGTTGCGACGTGAGGTCAAGGATAGACGATGTAGAATGGATCTTGCGAGGAAGATCGATTAGGCGTCGAGCAGTAAGTACAGATAAGACCAGCGGGATAACAGAAAACAAGCGCAGTCTACGTTTCGGGTTTAGTTCGGATATTAGTAGAAGATGAGGTATTGGAGACTCACCCGATGGTCTCGCCCCATGTTGGCTCTTGATTACCGTCCCACATAAAACTGCCAACAAAGGCCCATATTGCAGAAATGCAGAGGGTGATTGGTATAAATACTGCAGTGATAACCATGACGGGTTTGACGAATATCCGCAAGAGCATGATGTGTGCATATGCGACGGCGGCACTGACGAACGTCAGGATGGTGAGTAACGGCACCGTGTGAAGTAATGTGAGATACGGTAGGGGGCCCTTTATTTTATTGGGCCGACGAGCGACGAAAACGAGGAGGATGGAGAAGAAGAAACATGTTGCGACACCGGTGCACCACAGAATAGTCCAATGAGAATCGTTGAACTTCCGACGTGCGCGCGAAGGATGACGAGGGTCCGGCAACGAGAAGACGTCAATCGGACGGGTGGTGCCGTCTCTCGGCAGTAATGAATCCGTCAGAGATAAGGAGACGGGTTCCCGCGCACGAGGTGGTGGTGGTGGCGGGGACTGTACGTGTAGAGGAGGTTGTAAGTGTCGATGTGATGGACCGGCAATTGGACCAGGAGAGTCAAAGGAAGACCTCGAAGGAGAAGGGGAAGAAGCGCGGAGACGCCGAGGAGGTGACGCCTGATGAGCGAGCCAACCCTTTGGATAGTCTTGTGATTCAGCCTGTGCGTAGTCGGATGCCATCAACGGAATCGACTGAGAGGCATGGCGGGAAGCGCCTGGCGGCATATCTTCCTCGTCCAAGCGCAGATATGGATCCTCCTCTATTTCATGGTTCCGACTCCTATGATCACCTCTACTAGACATCGCACCTGAACGGAGGTGAGGGTCGTCAAGGTCTTCGAGCTCGCTATTGTAGTCGTCGCCTGCACGAGACCCCTCGTCGGTCGTGAAAGAATAGAAAAGAGGCTTTGAGGAAGACAGACTTGATTCGGGGTTCTGCTGCTGCAACAAAAACTGCGAGGCATACTGCGCAAAGGATTTTGCCATCTCCAACGGCTCGCCCGCACACCTAAACAGACGTTAGCTGCCTTGACAAGGGACTTTTGACAATGCCGTGGTCGACCGTGTAACTTATAAAAGCCAATGCCTGGTCAACCAGCCTGGCTTGCGTACCCTGTGGGAATATTATTCCTTAGACAGCATACCAACACCCTAGTGCTGCACATTCACGTTTGACTTTAGCCTGGTGACCAGCGTCACTTTCGCACTCTGATCCTCATTTGCTCTCGAAAGCCCCGAAGCCACACACAGCCTAGTCACTTGAAATCAAGTCCGCGCCCGGGTCAGCAGCGATAAACAGATTGATTTTCCTGTGCATAGCATATCACAGTCTGGCATGTAACATCAACCTGGCGTCATTACGGATCGCGATTTGGTGTCTAAAGAGATACAACACCGGATTCTCATTCCCAGGGTCTGGTTGATTATAGTGTGGTCAAACTGACTGAACCATCAAGCGCTCTTTCTCAGTATGACTCGTGTTGATACCCAAGGAACTTGAAACTCCTGGCGACTGTCGCCTGCTAAAGTGACTAGGTCTGAGACGGTTTACTTCTAAGTTTACAACAGATATTCCACTGGACTAAGGCGTGCTCTGAATTCCGCACAGCGTCGCACTAGTTTTGCTTGGGACCACATTTAACCAAGCCTGAGGTTCCATGGGCTTTTCTCCTTGGTCACAGATCATCGCGACTGTTTTTTATATCAATCATTAGCACTAGGATGCGAATGATTCAACGACCGAGTAAACCTTGTTTACCCGCGCTGTTTCGTTGTGGTCGTGACAACTATGATATATGATGTCAGATGACGCAATTTCAACCCTTCAAAAACCTCGAGCCGTCCTTAGAATTTCACCAACTCAACGGGATCATTAAAGGTGTTCAGTCGACCTTGTTTTCAATGGACCACTCGTCTGGAACGAGTGATCCGTTGAAAACATAAAATCGATGAACCTGAATAATCCCCCAGAAATCCAACCTCTTCACTATCAGGATACGCTGACCGGGCTTTCGGGGTACGGACAATTGAGGCTGGAGACATTTGGACTCCCGAAAGGATGTTGTCAGCATAACCATCATACCGGCCTGGGAGGCCCAGTTGATTGGATTACACGAATGACGACGACTGACTGTACCTCTATATGTTTTCTCAGCCCGACACCGTCTTAGCAGGTAGATGCAACCTGCACAGAGATGATTCCAACCTCTTATGGTTTCAACTATAACTTGAAACTGAGTGTACACTGTATTGCCGTGTTTTGGCCACGTATCGAGTCAAAGTCTAATGCGCCACCAGAAAATTATTCAAGTGGGTCGCGGTCGTGCAGTTTGCGACGGCGTGGTTACACCTTTGCTTGCTCCTCGTCCGTTTCTAACTTCACATCGGTATCAGCATCCGTGCGAGTTGACATTGGTTCAAGGCTGTCTTGCGACGTGCTGACTTCGTCTGCTCGCACGACTTTACGATCTAGCGTGTACTCGCGCAAGAAAATCGACAAGATCAACGCGAAACATCCGAGGGCTGTGCACATGATCCATATCGTACTGATGGCCTGAGACCATGCATGTAGCACGGCATCTCGAAGGGTGGCATCCTAATCAGGTTCCCAAGTCAGCACCAACCAAATTTAAACAATGAGCTACCACCACTCACGGGGATCAAATGGGCCAAGCGAATGGTGTCGCCGAGCCCGGCGGTCGCTGTACCAAGACCGAGGTTTGCGAAATTGGGGATGTCTGCTAGCTTTTTAGGGAGTACATTTTTAATGATAGCTTCACCGATAGCAACTCCAGAAGCGCCTCCGACAGCACTGGAAATATATCATTTAGTGGAGCCCCACAGCCTGATAACGAACTCACCGAAGGAACATGAAACCACTCGAGGCAATAGCCATGTCCTTGAGTGGCATCGCAGTTTGGAGGGCAATTAGCGGTACTTGGAATAGGCTACCTGTGCCAAAGGCTGCGATGAGGGGGAAGATCTCCTGTTGGGCACTGCAGTATGGGTGAGCATGACGAAGATGGGTCACAATATAAAAATACCCACATGCTTGACTTATAGTCGAGCGTGACCATGAAGCTCATACCAAGCGCCATCGATGCATACCCCATCCAGATAATTGGGCGATATTGACCTGAATTTGACAGGATCAGCCCAGAAACGACGCATGAAATGGCGGCTCCGAGCGAGAAAGTGAGCATCCTTGTATGCTAGTAAGTTGGCCGGAAGAGATGATGGCTGATAAAGACATACTTGATTCCGGCCAATGTTGCTGATGCTCCGAGTACTAGGGAAGGTCAGATTGAGCACCTGTGAACTAGCAGAAGACGCAAACCTTGATAAAACAGGGGCAAGTAACTACAATCGGATTCAATGGACATACGTGAAGATTCAACTTCTGTCCTCACTATGAAGTCACATAGAAGATGATACCATAGCAGAAAACAGTGACGAGAATGATGCCAGTTGTGCGAGTCTGATAAAATAAGATACATTTGCGATCAGCCGGCATGACGGCTCACCTTAAATAAACGTGCCGGGATAATCGCAGACTGCTTGGTATACATTTCATTGATACACCCAGTTATGAGTAAGATTATTCCAATAACAAGCGGAGCAATCGTCTTGGCGTCAAACCCTAGGACACTAGGTTAATAGATTCCTTCGCGGGCCACAGTCGATACTTACATGATGTCTCACTAAAATCAAAACCGAGAAGCAAGCAGACAACGCCAGCAACGAAGCAAAAAAATCCAATAAAATCAAATTCAGCAAGTTGGTAGCGAATCGATTGTTTTTCGTGTGGATTAAGGTTAAGAAAAATAAAAAGGATAATCACTGAAACACCGCCAGTGGGCCTAAAAAGGTCATCGGTAAAAGAAGGCCATCGAGATGAGTAATGAGTGCATACAGATTGACAAAGAAACACCACCTCCAAGAGGCATGTTCCGCGAATGCCTTCATGGTAGGTGAAAAAGAAGCAACGTGAATGAAAAGACAGGAAACTCACACCCCCAAGGAGCGGACCCACGACACTGAGATGGATTGACGATCAGAAAACGTACAAAAAAAGTCTAGGACATGAGGGATCTAACCTTGCAAAACCATACGCAGCACCTAGAAACCCACCATACCGGCCCCGACTGCGCGACTCTATCAGTAAAATCAGGGGTTTCGGGATGGAGTCAACGTACTCTTGCACTGGGACAATGTCCGAAATAATGATGACCACAAGTTGCATGATGCCACCAGCTCCAATGCCCTGGACAGCCCTACAGACTATCAACCAAGTCATGCTCTGAGCAGCTCCGCACATAGCGGACCCGAGCTAAGCAGAGGATAGGTAATTATGAATATCATCAAGAATGTTCCGGAACAGCATACCAAAAAGATGAGTATGGATGAATATAGAATCGGCTTCCGTCCTGCAATATGGGGATCGACTCAGGGACCGGCCGCCTCGTTAATATTGCGCTGACAACTTACCGAACATGTTTGAGAGCTTGCCGTATAGCGGACCAAATGCACCGGCTGCAAGCATATATGCGCTGAACAGGCCCACCGTGTGTTATGCATGCACTTCGCATCGGCTAAGCACATACCTTCCAACCCAACTATATTTGTTCCCGCCCCCGAGCTCAGCCACAATCGTTGGGAGTGCAGTCGCAACGATCGTCTATAACGGCGACGGCATTGGAATCAGAATGCGCATGAAGATTGAGCAGACTGGATTGGAACTCACCTGGTCGAGTGCTGCCAAGAAGATCGAGCTCATCAGACCGAAGAAGACGATCCCCAAACGGTTCTTGGGCAAGACATGCTCTTCCTTGTCTTTCCACGCAGCGCCTGATCGTGCTTTGTGACTCGTCGTGGTAGCCATATGTAGGTAACGTCAATTGAAAAACTGGACTTCCTCCTCTCTATATTGCAAGGCAAGTATGTCAAACCGAATTCAGGAGCGTGAAACGATGTCTCGAAGAGTAAAGGAAGGTCTCACGCCTTTATGTTAAAAGGTCGACTTTGGTTTTCGCATTCCTACGATTGTCGCTCCCATCCGACTTCGCTGCGTCGACACCTCAATCGAGCTGACTTGACGCTCCCATTCTACATACGCTTGTCCTCTCCTGAGGCCTGACACCCCAGATCTCGAAGTATGTTGTTTATCGACTGCAGGAACAAAATAGCTTTGTGGACGCCATCCTTGAGACATACTAAACCTATTGAGTGTTGTAAGGGTACTCACATGGGCCCAAACAGAGTACAGACTGCGCTCAGGCAACATAGGAGAACAAGTCACCCTATCCCATAGATCCACGGCGTTCTGCCTGATAACGTGGATTAGTGAAACAGATGATCAACGAATACGACACACACGCATGCTTTTCTGAACCTTCTCCGATCGTTGGGATGATGTTCAACTTCAGCTTGTCTTTTCAGTCAAGTTCGCACCGCGGGAAACATATCTACTCCACGACCATAACCAGAATTGACTCACATCGAACTCGAATTAGAAAATGTGACCCAAGGTCGCTTACAATAAGATACTGTTTCCAGTGTCACTGGCGATCGACTTGACATGTTCCACTGGAAACAGACACCAACACGCATTGGCAGACATTTGTCAGGAGATGGATTTTATTCCCCTGGAAAGTGTTCTGGTTATGTCGTAGATATGAAAACGGCGGGGGCGGCACGGCACATTCGGGTTATTGCCGCCTGGCACTCGCACGTGGGGCAAAACGGGGTCCCGTGGTTGTGCTACTTGACACACCGTCACGGTATTCCGGCGTCTCGACGTATACGTATACACTGGCAACGGCAAATCAAGGTCTTGCCACCTCCACTTCGTGCGCATGGACGTGTCGAGGACAGAGTGTTCGAAACAATGTACATTCCAGCAAGCAACATGTTCACCTCTTTCTTAGTATACTCTGGCTCTCCGAGGTCGTTAATGCTGAGTCCACCCCACTTCTAGTAGCGAATCTCACATCGACTTGGCCTGTCGATAACAGTCTCTACGTAGGCCAGGTGGCACTGGCAGGTGCCAATCATGGCATGACCATGAATCACCGTGACAGCATTATTCCCGCGTCTCAAGTTTGACTTCGGATACGTTCATGATCGACTCACTCTGAAAGTCAACCTGGTCTGCAGTAATTTACCATTACAGCTACATCGGAGTTGGTCTGTTAACACGATGGCCTCCTACATTGAGCCCCGACTTCATTTTACACTCATCGGAGAGTATGCTTTATCTCAAGCGTCCTATCTTCAAGCCCTCTTGGACACCCGCATAATATGACATTGGTCGACGTCAAGTCGTGGAGAGCTCGGAGAGTTATCATCCCCTATCAAAAGGTATGTAACCAGGTATCAAAATTTGATACTGGGTCATCCACCAATTCCTGCAGGGACGATGCTTCGTCAATGAAGCTTCCATAACCAATATATCCCGCTCTCACGAACCCTTCGACAATCTCATTTCCCCACAAGAGCAGCCATGCCATCGTCCAGATCCATCCTGCTACTCCACCTACCCTCTTCCCAGTAAACTAGAGATTGTAGAGAAATGCTCGCTCGGCGAGTACTCCAGAGCCCGTCTTTCCAAAGCCAGTGAGCATCCACCCAATCTGAATCTGACTACTGAGGCTGAGCAGCATAGTGTGGTGAGGGAACCCCGATGCAAGGAATGCTCCGATAACCATACCGGTACGACCGAAAACGATGGAGAGTGGGTTACCGCCCAAGACGAGGGAATGCTGCCGGCGATACCTATGACTCCAGAAATCGCTTAGTGATGTTGCACACCATGGGAAATCAATATATGAGGCCATTGAGTGGGGTCCTGTCCAAAGGAAAGAATGGTGAAGGCAGCACCTAGATCATTAAACTGTCCTGACCATCGCATAAATCCCAAAGGCACCACAGACCGAGATAAAGCTCGCTCGGAGGTATCGCACCAGAAGAGGAAGGGTGTAATCGAAAATAGTGGACCCTTCTGAGATAGCCCCAAATCCCACTGAAAAAAACATGAAGATTGCTCAATGTAGAACACCGAATGCCAAACCACGCACAACTCCAGAAAGAAATGCAGACTGATGAATACTGTGCGATCACTCGGATATGTCTCGCGCGGAATGTACAGTCCACACGACCAGTTCCAGCCGTGGCCACGAAGGTTGAAGGTGAGGTCGATAACATCCATCTTGATTGATGCAGGGCTATATGCAGGACGAAGGTGTCGCACGAGTGGTTCCTTCTCTGATGTCCAGCCAAGGGTGCAGGTAACAATAATGACCATGCAGACCTGAATAGATGGCGGCCTGCGTAAGTCTGTCCTCTAATGATATCGGAGCCGGTACACTTACCATTAACACAGCGTCAGAGCTTTTCTTGTCTGGTTTTCCATGTGACATGTCCACAAAAAACACAACACGCAAGGCTAACAGCACAATCACAGGACATAAAGCGACTCTGATGATGTGGGTTTGGTTTCAGAGCTAACAGGGCCGCTAAGAAGTAGCAAATCACAGGAGGTGGACGTATGAAACTAAAATCACGATGTCAACTGTGGTGGGACACCGAGAGCAAACGGCATGGCAAGGTTCTGTCGTTCCTATCGGGAGGTAAGGTTTATACATGCTTAGTATGCCAATCTATCTAGGTTTGAAAGTGGGCGATAACGGCTTTAGTAGCAAGCAAGAGGGATATATGATAAGAGGCCCGGAGATCCTTGTCGCAGAGCTGCGATTGTCATCGGATCTATCTGGTATTTCCATGTATGTATTTTGGCCGCTGACAGTCAAATCGGATTGATTTGGAAAAATAATCAATCGAATGTCTGATAATCACGGATTTCAGAGGGTTTCAGGTTGTGACCGACATCGGATTGTATTGTGCATTGAGCATCAAGGTGTCGATCATCTGTTCTGGATGCTCTCTTGACATCTAGAGCGCAGCAGCTTACTAAGGTAAGATTTGCCAGTTTCAGTACACTCGATGCATCCCAGTCTGCCCTTCTTTTGACCTTTGCAATAGCAAGTTCACCAATTGTGTACTAAGCATTGATGATCATCCCGTAGCAGTAACAGACTTAATACCCTTTGTACGGCCTCGTCCATTAACACTTATCGCCATGTGACTTGGGAACGAACGGAAAGCTAGATTAGAATGACTATATCAGCATCGAAATTCATCCCAACTCAAGATCTAGTGTCTAGACAAAATTCCCACTGATGCCACGACCGACTGTAATTGGAGTAAGCTTGATTTTGGCATAGAATCCAGCATTCCTCACAGGCAGTAAAAACGTGGCAGGTATACGGTAAACGAACGGGGTGATGCATAATGCTGCTAAACCAAAACCTGGGACAACCGATGATCAGGCGCACGGCGGGGATGTGATCGCGCTGACGAGGTTACATAGACTGAATATCAAACGTTTGCATCGTCATCAAACATATAATTCTTTGGATGTCACAGGTTCAAGTCGGACAGACATGATCCATGAACACCCGGGACTCCTGAACTTCATCGATTTCTTTTCACGGATCACAATAGCCGCAAAGAACTACGTGATAGGGCCTTGCGTCGGCTTGTACTTTAGAGGATGTTGGAAAACGTTCGCCTCAAAAAAACACTCACCCGGCATTTGATTCTTGTCTCGTGTTTGCAAAGTTGCACGTCTACTCATATATCCAACACGGATAGAGCATGTTTGAGCGCAACATCTAGCGTGGCGATGAAGTAAACCAAGGCGGCGAAGATGACGTGAGTATGAAACCGAGGTTCCGACGCTGGCAACCGGTGTTTCATTGATTCATCAACCCCCTCAGAATGGATGACGAACTCGGCTTCTACTACGTGGAGACATGTTTGACCATGGAAGCAACTGAAACGGGTGAAAACGGGGATGAAAGCACCGAAAGCACGTTGTGTCAGGGGTGGTGGTCATTGACTATTGCGGGTGGTTGGCAGCACCCGACTTCATCGGGTTGTTTCAGTTTGTGATCCGTGGATAACCGAACCAGATACCACGAGAGCAGTCCTTCCGAGACTGTAATATGCAGACAACGAACGCGACTCCTTCGGTCATCACGATACCAGCATGTAGATCCGGGTTGACGTGACTGGGATCGGTTGGTAGTATGACTTCACGCTTCATGAATCTATGCCGAAGCATCGGTTAAGAGGCAAATGTTAAAAAAAGAACCCGAACATCACTGTGATCTTGTGCTTGAATTTCACAGTGCAAGTAGCCAAGGCACTTGCGGGGGTGACGCGGTTCGGACGACGCGTGGAAGCCATTAGGGACCCGTGTGTTCTCACGTCACCTCCGAATGTATCCATCGATTGTGATTAAAATACGTCGAACGGTTCCCTTGGGTCGGCCGAGTTCTTGATTATCACGTCAACGTTGGGAAGTCCACGGTCATGATCGTGGTGGAAACTTGTTTGAGCGCTGCATCCGTACGTTCTATCGCAGAGCTGGCTTCAATATGAGCCCACATAGCATGAATAGTATGTATGAGGTAACTCTTTTCTGTGTTTCCCATGAAAAAGCGAGCAGGTTGATCAAGGTGCCCGTAGATGATGTCATGATGGACGTGACCCCGACTCAGGGCCTCACTTGAGATCGAGACGCCTATCTCTTGAGGTGGATTGCCAGTGGATGTGGGACCGTGTTATCGATAAGCTGGAACGGCATACAATGGGGACATCCCAGACAAGAACCCCGATGATATCAGGGCTCAGTGAACGCAGAATCCCCGTAGTGGCTCAAGTTGATTGATACCCTGCGCCATGTTCCGAGTTCTCAGGCCGGCATAATCGATTATAAGGCACCTGTAATTTATCTGACGAATCACCACTATCACGGTGAACGTTTGAGATTAATCCATGTATTAGGTACTTCAAACATCATTGACCCTGCGTGGGGAAGTCTCCTGACATTGGATATTGGATGCACTCCATGAAACGCCACTGTGACCTGCTACTTGGGAGACTTTGGCCACTGGAGTAATATGCAAATATATGTGTATGGAGATTGTGTGTACATACTGCAAATAGACCGCCCTGTGGTTGAAGAATTACACATCGTCCATGTCTAGACACCGCTGTTTTTATACCACCTTCTATATTTGGGAGAAACTTGGAGGGCGGGGCGGTTGTGCCACAGCATGCCATGGCGTGCTGGCCAAACGTTTGGAAGAGCCCTCCATTCGTGATATGTATCCGCAGGAAGATGTACGCTATTGAACCACGCGTGTAATGAATGGTATTAGCGAAGGTCGTGTGGCAACTGAATGGATGTATGTGATACTATGCAGAAAATACTGCTGCTCCTTTTGGTCGTTCTCACCTCCTTTGGCGCAGCATGTCCAGATATAAAGAGTGGGGATGGGAACCCAGACGGAGATATCCTCACCAGCTGGCCCTTCCCTGACCCACCAAAGCTTCCCTGTTTCCCTGTTTCCCTACTACATATAACGACATCATGGGTGCCCTCGTGGAAAACTCGCAGACCTCTTATAAAGTTGATGCATCCCAGAGTTACCGTGATCGCTCTAAATCCGGGGTTCGTCACGACAAGTCTCACAAGCGTCGCAAAGGTACAGCGCACAGCCAGTATCACCGTTTGCGGGCAAGTCCCTCCTACGACAGCCATCGGGGAGCCAGACGCGAGAGCGGCCACAGGAGTGGATCCACCATGGAGGACGATGCATCGGAAAAGTGCGGAAGCTTGAAACGTGACTGCACTCGCATCGCAGGATTGCATCGTTCTCTGGCGTCGTCAGTCAGCGACTTACGATCCTTATTCGGGGTTCAACACACACGTACGTATATTATCGAGTTGACCCCCTATTCGCGATACTAACGAGAATAAAAGTACGCCAAAGCGTTACGCGTAAAGCGATAACGATATGGAGTATATCCAGTCGTCTAAGAGTTTGAACATGCACTGGCGCTAGCGTAAGTAACGGACTAACCGGCGTTCGTCCTCCATGACTAATGACATCGCAATTAGATTGGGAGGTCGTCTAGTCACTGAAGAAGTCAACAAATCTGTAAGATAGCACATGGAGGATAATAAGAAGACAGTCGTTACATGGATGTGACCTGCAGAAAAATAGGGGTATTGTAACACTAAAAGTATTAATGTATGAACCCACCAATCAGATATTAATGATTATACACGTTGCACGGAGTCAACTTTTTCATCCGGGGGTGACCCTGGTGAGAGACACGTGACAATCGATTCAAACTACAAATCGATGCGATCAGCCTCTCCTACGTTGGAAAGAGGATCTGAGAGCCAACTCACCAGCGTCATAGACCCCCACTGCCAAACGAGCCTGGACTGCGACCTAAAGTAAGCGTCAGGCTCATAGGCTATGGCTACGTCACCTCGAGGTGCAAAGCCAACCCTGAGTGTACCCACGATAACGCAGGGAGAGGTGAAACCCGCTCCAAACGGGTAGAATTGCAGGTAAAATGCGGAGAACTCGAGGCGGGCAAGGTTGCATATGCGGAAAGTAATTCAATCCTGGAACCAGGGATGGGATCTGTGAGAGGACAAGTGATAGACGACAAGTGATGCGTGGAATCAAAGTGACGACCCAAGGAGAGATGTAAAATGACAAACAGGCAGCTTAAAACGTTTGATTGGCATGTTTAAGAGACGTTCCGGGGCGACAAGTAGCGGTGTCTAAAAGGGATTTGTGACAAGCCGCGCGGACTGGTAGAGAGGTGAGTTTTCATTCCAGAGGAGTTTTAGATGATGGATGAGGTGCCTGGCACGCTGATTCCAAGGTGTTCTCGGCTTGCATCGAGAGTGGGACGTGTAAGACATGTAAGACATGAGCCCACTTGGTTGGCAGACTGACGGTCATGAATTGCAACGATGTGCCGCAGAATCAGAAAAATTTATATGGGAAACGGGATAATCCTTGAGCAAGTACACATCGTTGCAATCCACGATGTTTAAATGGCTGGCGCCGCATCGCTGCTAAACTCGATGGGGATCCAGAAGGGAAGACGCTGTGGATTACGGCGAAAACGAGCAAGCATGTCGATGGGGATCCACCAACACGTCAAACTGTATGGTCATGTGCATCACTCAATAGAAAGTATTGAATGGCAAGACCGACGTAATGCTCGTTTACGTGTTCGGACGGCCGAGAGTTTATCACGATAAGCGCAATTTGTGTGATATACTTCGCGTCAGTAGAGGGACCAGATGGTGGCGTCTGCATCAAAGTAAACGTGAGGTTAATCGAATCAAAAACGCCGTGTGAACACGCAAGAATCGAACACAACAATGTTATATATCACTGAGATTGTACTCACTTTTACGTTCCTCCTCGAAAGTTGGCCGATCTGGTGGCGAAACACAAAGGCTGACACGGATGGGTGTAGTTTCATTTTGGAAGAGACAGTCAGGGAAAAAAAGAAGCCCCGCCGGTTGGTGGTTGCACTCCACCTTCCTGATCGCAATTAGTATATGTCGCCGAAGCAGTAATATTCTGGCTGCGGCGAAACGCCAATCTCGCAGCCGTGCTATCGAAGCGGTGTGTGCAGGGCTGGACGTCTGTGCGTCGAGCTTGGGAGTCGGAGTTGAGACGGAGAGGGAGAGCAGCATCGATCGCTTCTCCAACGGCGTCTAGGCTCGAAGCCGGCCCGGTTCAATGTAGACTCTCCATTTCCAAATCTGTAGGACTATTTTTCCACGCTCGACTCCCACCGACATCGGGGTTCTTGCGACGGTTCGCGAGTTGGTGAATCCGAAACGCCCGCAATTATTGAATCAGGAAGCTGCCAATGGCTTGGGATGCCTCCGAAACTTGCGATCGAGTTGGACGATGTACCTTCCTTCGCAGCACCGCCCCAGTGGAATTTCACTCCAGGCGTCAATGTTACATTATGGCTGTCCACCAGCGGGCTCCAACCGGCTACTCCAAGGATCCGCGAGTGTGCCTATGTCCTCAGTTCCATGACACATTCACTGAATGAAATGGAACGACGTCCAGTCTTCTCCTGCGGGTATGTTCTTTTGCTGTGAGTCGTCCATCCTGTGTCAGACACACAATGCCGCTACCGGTGTCGTGCACTGGCACGCCTGCATCCTCAGGCCAGACATGGCCCAGCAGCAACCCCGTCTTCGCCTCGGAAGAGCATTCACCATGTAAGAACGAACCAATGCCGGATATGAAAAAAATGTAATCAAATGAGCAATGCCAACATCCCCCGAGATGAAACCCGGGGGCGTGTGCGCGCCAAGATTCTGGGGGGTCCGACAAGCTAGGAGGTAATGCTGAAAGAAGAAGGGGACGGGCTAACAAGCAACACCCCCAGCTCCGCACCCCGTGGCTGATTACACAGGGGCCGATACCATGAGGCGACGGCGCGCCGGCCGCACACACGCACATACAACCTCTCCTGCGCAGTGCGGCCTCTATGTGGACCGCACACACCCTCATCGAGGACTACCGAGATAGGCCACCTGCCCGCGAATCCGATTCGCGACTTGAACGTGCTCACAATGTGACCTGCACACGATATCAGAACACGGACGTGCATCGTGCACGTCACATCTTCACTGATCCTCGTCCCGCGTGCGCGCGCGTTATCTTCTTTCTAATCACGCTTCGCATTGTCAATCTCACCCCGGATCATCCTTTTATGCAGGAATGAGATGCGTCACGCTTTGGCGTGGCATCCCTGTCTTGGGCGTGAGCTTTTGATTTTGCCTGCAGCTTATCCACGATGGGAAATGAGATGTTTTCGTTCTTGTGCGAGGTCCGCTGGTAAGGTGGTGGTAAAATAATGGAGGATGGCCCACTTCTCCGCGGAGAGACTAAGCCAAATGGGTGCATCACAGCGAACTTTCCCATTTTGCGTCCTTGCATGAAGGTAAGTACATTTGTAAATAATGGAGAGGGCCCTAGCTTGTCCTTGAAGCGAGCCGAATATGTGCGATGGCGAACAAGTCCGTGATAAGATGACAAGACTGAAGCAGGCGCGAATAGAAATGATGACGTTGCCAGCCATCGGTCGTAATTGACACGTCACCTGGTCTTTCCTGCGTGCGAGACACTAGTTTTCTACATCTGATCGGACGCGCCGAACTCCAAGCTCCGAACTTCGTTTGTGCACTAGGGATAAGTTCAGTAAACCATTTGGATCCCATTAATATAGCGCGTCGCTCCTTTGAAAGCCACTGATTGTGATCGTGGTAAACCCAACCGGTGTGTGTCCAATGGAGGCGAAAATAAGAGAGTCCCATCGGCTTGAAGTGTATCGATGACATGACATTCGAGTAAACCCACACACTTTATTTTTGTCGACGTTGCAATATTAGCGCTAACCCTTGGTCACATCACCCACAGTGGATTCAGATAATCGAGAACGAGTGGAAATCACCGAGATGAAATCAGATATCCCCCTGTCCCCTTCTTCCCCTTGCCACTGACAGTCGCCACTTGAAATGGGCGTGGCAGATAATGATCGATAGAACAGTGGGTTTAGATGGCGTCGTCTCTCTCGGAAACCCCGACCGGGGTTTGTTCGATATGATCCAATCCACAATCTAAATTCCTCCAACTTGTGCAAGGAATGGGAAAAACACCTCGCCCAGCTGTGGCCACGCGACGGTCTCAGGGCGTGGACGAGCATGAGCATTATCAGAGGTCTTTTGTATCACACCATCAGTCAGCTATCTGACCCATCTCAATGCCCTTGTCAATCAAGTAAGTTCTCCCGCGTTCTAAACCAGTGATTGAGTTGTCTCTGCTAGCTCGGCCTGCTTACGAATTGTTGACCAATCGTGGGCGTGGTGTCATCTTGATGACCATTACGTCCAAGACTCCGAACCTGAGTCGGTACCAGTCATCATCGGTCACCTCGGCATAGATTCTCTCGGCGCACCACGCGTCCCCAACAACCCAACAAGTGTGAAAGCTTGTTTGAAGGTTTTTTATAGAATCACCGAGTCTGTGCAGGATGAGACCCCCCCTACGCCGCAGACGTACATTAATCCTTGACAATCGTGGAATAGCGAGAGAGAAAGAAGAAAACTTGGCGCGGGCTTCGGGATCACAAAGTCCGCTTTGCGGTGACCATCAGATCAGTCATCCTGTGCAGACGCAGATGAGGAGATGTGTGCCTGTGTCGCCTATGGGGTATTGGAGGTTCCCCATACCGTTTTCTCCTCCACCAGGGGGAAGAAATCAATGGATCATGATGTTATCGAGCGACGTCACTATACCCCTATGTACGTGCAAATCGTGCGCGTAATCGAGGCGTAATTCCGCTCCTAGCTGACGTAGCGGGCGTGTGATGAGATCTGAGAGACAAATCACTAATGGACGGAAAAGACAACGACCGGCATCGCCTACTGACATTGCCTCTCGAAACAACTCGGTCATTCATTATCTCCCTTGTCTTCGTCATCTCCATCTTCGAAGATTCCGCGGAGCAAGGAGGGAAGCCAACACGGACTCGGCGTTACGCATCTCCCCATCATGACCCCCACATGGATAGCAATGCCTCTCCCACCAACGGCCAACCAGGAACAATGCGCGAGACTCGACGGTAACTCTGTGGGAGGCCGGAGAAGAGACCGGAACGAGGGGACACAGTGCATGGGATCGCGATGCGTGGGTATCGGAAGGATTATTCCACATTCTCCCGGGATGGTGCGAGCGAAACGAGCATCCCGTGGACGTGTTGCGTGTGGAACGTCGAGCGACGCGTTCCACAGCTGGGATAGGGCGCTGTGTCCCGGATTGTGCCTGGTTCCGATATCGACACGTAATCCTATACCTCTCGATCGTTTTGTCTGGACGTATCGACACGATTCGATGAACGACTCGAACATTGCGACGCTTGCTGCAATGTTTACATGGTCCTGCGGCTGGAATCCCGCATCTATGGAATGGGATCGCCAACTTTGGGATCACGGTCATTAAAAGAAGATGGCTGGCGGTGTCAGTCGATTGGGCCATTGGTGGATGGGCTTGGTTTGGAATCAAAGATAAGATAGATTGGGACATGGTTGCATGTGTGTACGCTCCGAGGAACGCGGGCCGAGAACGAAGGAAAAGGGGAGGGTGCAAGATGTTTGCGACGGGCTAGCCTTGTGCGCGATGGGGCGAGACGTTGCGTTTTGGGACGCCATTGCTGCGGATTTCTCGTCCGAAATCAGGAGCGACAGGCATCCAGACGGGCTGGGCAGTTGGAGTCTGTAGACCCCGAGGAAGTGGCGCGACATGATGAAAGAACCGGGAGGAGCCGGCCGGGGGACATCCGGATTGGTGTGCCGGATCACTCGCCCTGGCCATTCTCAAGAAGGGGGGGTCGCCAATCTGTCGACCGTGCACATCAAGGTTGGCAACTGGATTGCATGTGATTACTGCGTGCGCCCGACTTGAAAGGCTTGAAAGGGTCGATTGCCAGTCACCGTGGCGTGGTGGATGCGGATTGGAGAACTCGCCGCACACGGCCAGAAGAAGCTTGCCACCTTGCGGTGTTTCAGTTGGAGAGCAGACGAAACCAGAAGCGACCAGTGACTCCAGAAGCATGAGGTGTACTTTCGATTGGAAATGTGGAGAAGAGGAACTGCCAGTGGTCACCCCGAGGCGAACAGCTGCGAGACAGGAGTCTTGTTGCTGTACCTGATATACTGCAAATAGGCGTATCCCCGCATCGTTTGTCAAAGCTCGCGACGATATCGTTCGGGGAAACCGTGGCACTGTGGGAGGCACCCCTCCGGACATGACTAAATCAGTAACCTTGGCAAGTCAGGCGTCAACCAGCTGTGAATGGTGGTGTGATCAGAATGAGAGAAGCGCACGGGTCGATTGACCGTGATGGTACGTATTCACAGAATGTACATGTGGCAAGTCTGGACATATAACGATAATCCATCGATGAGATTGTAAACTGATCAACATTGGGTGGACAGATACACGTGTGGATAAAGGAGAAGATCATGACGCCAAAACGAATACGCCAGACTCGCGTGGTCTGGGTTTGTGGACCAAGAATGCTGAAAGAGGAGGGGCGCCTACGACCCTACGCCCACCACAAAGGGCTCCCACAGGTACGGTGTTGCGGGACGAACGAAAGAGAAGACAATAGAATCAGAACCGGGAATTATCAGCTACCCCTCTACAGCAACCCCTTTCTATCGAGCGTGAACGGATATGGTAAATGACGAACTGGATAATTAAATGGGATTCAAATGCGTAGCTACTAATGACTATCCATGATGACCAACAAATATGTTGCGCCTATCCGATATCTCCGGTGGGCCGAGGCTCTTCCGTGCGTGGGCTGGCCGATACGACGGATTTGTGGCTAGCCAAAGAGATACAGGAAAAGTGTACTGGACGTTGGGAAGGATGGGGAGGGAAAAGGGCGAGTGGGTCGGAGGGCGGGAATGAGGCTCCCGTAGGATGGAAAGGTTCGGAGCAGGGAAGGGATTCTCTGGGAGGAAGGCTGCCTTGTGGATGAAGAACGCGAGGAGACGGGTCTATAGATAGATTTTGCGCTAATCCTACGGCACACAGACGCCGGAGGCTGGAGAATCCGTGTGATCTTATCTATATTGCCGGGTTGCGATAATCTATTCCTTATAGACGAGCACAAGAGCTAACTGAACGGGAATGGCCGGACGATTGTGATACAAAGCATCGATAATTGCGCTCATATAACGAAGGACAAAGGCAAATGGAAAAAGAGAGAAATAAAGGGGCCGTTGTGACAAAGGGAGTGCCCAGGGCGTGTGGATCAGCACAGGATGGGCTGTGGAGGTCGGTGGAGGAATTGTAGCGATGGGTAAAACGAGGGTTATACCTCATTGGTGTCTGATTGGTACTGTGTACGAAAGTGGATTTATGTGGGGGTGTGCATACCGGATATGGAAGTATGACGCGGACCAGGCACACGGGCCGAGGCCGAGGCCGATCCGGCAGAGAAGGCGAGTCAGCTGCGGCACGGTAGAGCAGTCGGGGTGAGCCGGGGAAGATGCGGTACTGTTGTGACGGGGTGCATCGGATTGCGATAATCACCTTTGACAGGGCAAGGCATGCCTGGGGGGCGAGGCGGGGAACGTGTTGAAAGGGGGATCCGGATATGGACATGTACGGCCAATGGGGACGGTTGTCGCACGTGAGGCGGGATCTGAGATGCGGCATCGTTGAACGGCCAGATTTGGAAATGGTGTTGAATTCTGCTTATGGAATGATTACACTATTGCCCGACCACATTTTCGTTCTTTGTGTGTCTCTGTCTTTGTCAAGATGCTATATAATCCCGCTCCCTTCCGCCCACTGTCCCCTCCTCTCCCTCAGGCGTACGTGATTTCCCGTCCCTCTCATCCCCATCCAGGATGCCTCTCTTCCTCGACGACGGCCCCTCCCAAATGTTCCCCTCTGACAGCGCTTCCTCCTCGTCCAGCTCCTCCCCCCCTTCCCCACCCGCACTCCGCCACCGTCTGAGGCGAAAGCGATCGCCTTCTCCCGCTTCCCCCAGCATCACCCACTTCTATTCCACCTTTGCACCTCGCCCGTACTCACCCTCATCGCGCGAGGCAGACATCGCCAGGCTCCTCGATCCCGCCTACGCATCTCCCGCTCCACACTCGCCCCTTTCAAAAGCCAAAATGGTCCTCAAGGAGGTCTACGTGGACCATCGTGGCGATCTCCATGACCCTGATTTCCGCGATTTCCCACCTTTCGCTCACACCCATGTGCAATCGCGCCATTCCCACTGGGAACGTCCGTATGGGGACGACGACGACGACGACGACGATTGCGAGGTCGTCCAGCCCCGTTCTTCTTTCGATTATCAACGGCGCAGACCATCATCCAGTGTCACCTACCACCCTCCCCCTGTCTACTATCCCTATGAGGAACCTTCCTCGTACGAATCGCGTTATCTGGCGGAGGTCGAAGACGAAGAGGCAGACCAGCTGGAGCGCACACCGCTCAAGGAAAAGTCTTTTTACTACCGCTCTAGGTCGCCTACGAGGCGACCCAAGATCCAGGATGAGAAACGTCTTCCCACCTCGGAGGGAGACCATGTGATTCAAGCCGACTCAGAGTGGACGTGAGTTTTGTTCTCTTTCGCTCCTCTCTCACTCGTTGACATCATCTTTCCAGTCCTACGTGCACTCAGAGTCTTCGCCGCCATTGGCAAGCCATTTCTCTTAGCTTCCGTTTCAGTCTCTTTAGAACGAAACGAAGACTGCGGCGCCATATGACAGGCTGAACAAGTTTTACCTCGTTCCCGTCTTTCCCAGCGCTCTACTGCGCATGTCGTATATGCAACCCCTTTTTCGCGCGTTTGCTGTAGAGGGAACCCGCGACCTATGCACTCCCCCATCCTCATTGGACGTGGGACACGTCGCACCACGCGCTCCCTTCTCAGATCCGCATGGGCCACATCAGCGTCTCTCATGTACTCGTTTTACACCCTTGATGCCGCCGCCGCCGCCTACCCTTGGATCCCTGCACAATTCATTGTTTCTTCACGCCGTGCCCTTGAAGCCAGCAATCATTTCTATCTCATCCCTCACGCATTGTTTGCCCAACTTTCTTATTCGTTTTCGCAGCTCCATATTATTATCCGGTTGACATCATTTGACATACTTTCCATTCGTGCGGCGCATTATGCATTTTCATCCACATTGCTACCTTTTCACATGGAACGATATCTATTTTCATCTATCGAGGTCCCCAGGAGGGTTACCATTTGGAACGAAACAGGGCAAGGAGAACTAGAAACATCCACACCCACGAGTGGAACGGAGCTTACGAGTTGTATAGGATAGCTACTCTTGCCAAGAATGAAACGAAATGAAATATCTTCCATATGCTTGTGAGATTACCGAACCGAGTTTGAAACATCGAAGAAGGTCGTTAGAATGTAATCACTGTAATCATTTCCCCTATGCTATACTCTAGTAGCTCGAGCTATGGAAGTATGAGATCTCAATCAACAACCGTTGGAGCATATCAATGTCCTTGTGTGGACTTTGGGCGGGTGTTTCATCGCTTTACTGAGCCGGTTATCATTCATCGTTCCAGTCTAAGCCAAACCGAGCGACCTGATACTCACCATGAGAAGAGCGCAGGAAAAACAGCCCGCGTCAGGATTTCGTAACCACAGCCGCTGTCTCGGAATCTTTCGACACACTTCCTTCCCTCCGAACAGGACGCAGCACGGATTCTTCTCGACCCTTCAGGCCGTGATATGTCGTTGTCACACCGAGGATTTGGCACTCGACCATGTGCAACTCGAGCTGCGATCCGAGTGTGTGGTACGCTTATGCAACTTCCTTGCAAGTTCTCGGCCAAGTTTTGCTAGAAGATCTGCCAAACAACGGCACCCGCCGGATATCTCATCTCCTTTTGAAATTAGGTACAAGTCGGCGACACGACACGGCCAATGGCAATAACCGCCACGCCAGCCATGGCGCACGCGAAAATTTGAGACAGGCGGTGAAGACACGTCGGTTCAAACCAGCCGGGTCCAGAATCCAAGAGATCAAACGCATCAAACGCGCGTCGGGCGTGTCTTTGTTTTTTACGTGTCGTATTTGCTTATCTTAGAAGGGCGTGTCGGGTCGGTGGCGCCACAGTCGGCCTGTCGGTAGCTCGAATCCGGAAAGTTCAAAGAACGAGCGGGCGTGGGGTGGAGCGGTGTGTCATACTTTTTTTTTATCGTCGATATTCGTGCCTAACGTTTCCCTCTCTTTGACACGCGTCCGCGCCGCGCGTAACTTTATCTTCGTTATCCGAACACGATCCCGACTACAAGCGCAAAAAGAGCGGGAAATTTTTCTCTATCCCTGCATACCACAGCCCGGAATTTTAAAAATTTTGTAGCTCATTCGACCATGTCCCTTCCTTGCAATGGAAAATGGACAATTTTGGGGGGATCGTGTTTTGTGAGAACCTTCGCTTCTGACTTCATGGGCTAGACACCGCTGACCGATGTCGGCAGGCGCATCGGATTTTTATACCTCGCCTCCCGCAACACCATCGGGTGTTCACATCATTCATCCTACCCGAGTCTCGTGCTCCGGCCGTCTTGGAAGCCGCCTTTACGATCTAGACTCTTGTTTGTGCAACTGGACAAGCTCGATGATCGTTAGGATGGGGATCGGCCGCGGTCGCTGTCTGATGTCAAGCGGTTAGCAAGCGGACGATCGCCGAAATATGTGATATGATCGCGAGGTAATCCCCGTCCGCGTAAACCGGTCGTTGGACTAACCGAAAACCCGCGTCCCTACGTTGGGCACTTCGGGCTGGAAATATTCAAATCAGTTGAGCCGCTGACAGCAAACCGCGTGCCGCATCCGTGCGTGAACTTACGTCGAGCTAGACAGACAAACTTTTTGATATGGACATATTCAAAGGTATCTCTGAAGGTCTCGTGTGGGTTATGCGATACCTGAGCGAGATCAGTGTGCAACAGTGGGCCAGGGAGACTCGACTCTGGCAGACCTGACATGTGGCTGCCCTAGAATGCAGTTCTCCGTCATGCATGTGTTTACTTTCGTTTCGTCCTTTGGCGTTGCCCTTGAACGTTTTACCGATATGTCCGGAAATGCAAAGCGATCCTGGTACGGGGCCACCTTCCTTGTTGCCCAGCGACCTTTCGGAGATAATTCGCTCACCATGGTGCGAATTTTCACTCCTTATTACTCAATCCCTTGATCGTATCAACCATCGCACCGCCGTTTGGCTGTCGGTGGATTTACCCTTTTGTGGTTGCTGGCGGGACGTGATTGATCAACGTAAACCCCATCAGCGGCCACATATTGAGAAGGCCTGACACGCCCTTTGTGTGCGTCCATCTTCCAGACCCCATTCATTCATGGGGACATTAACATCCAATCCAGGGCATTTTTTCTCATCAGACCTGCGAGGTTGCGACCTGCACCATCAAACAATTCAATATTTGGTAAATCGGGTCTGATGTCGGTCGGTTCGGGATGGTTGAAGGTTTAGCTGAACCCGAGCGCTCCACAGCGCGTGGTGATCGTTTGGTTTTTCGACTATCAGACGCTTTCCAGGATGCTGGGGCAACCTCAAAAGTCTTGCCGTCCGCCAAACCTGTGCCGTATCCTTGCTTTCTTCTGAATCATCTCAGATTCTACAGGACCACATAAGTTGGAAGTTCCGGTATCGGAACTTGTTCTTCTCCGGCCCGCCGCGTGTCCACAGCAGCCACCCGTTTTATCATATCTAACCGAATGCTTCACAGCATGCACGTAACCTCGTCATCCCGTCCTTTCATTTCCTTGGTCAGCGTTGGCGAAAGCTCTCGACCTCAGAACACATGTTCTGATTGGGCCCGGTAACTCAACCCCGTACGACGGCAATCCGTTATTCGTTCGTTCCTGGCCTCCCAAGTACCGCGGCGTCTTTGCGTTTCGCTTGCCTGCGACGGTTTACTTTTGCGAGACGTCGTCATCGCCGACCACGTTCGTTTCATTCCCGCGCACATAGGTGAGAAAGCGGAAAGAAACAGTCCAAGAAAGTGGCTTTGCCTCGCGGATCCCGCATGGTCATACTTCTATGAACCTTTTTCGGAGAAATATGCCGACTGGTCTGTAGTGCTTTCGAGAAAGGCTGTGCTAGGTTTCCCTGAGTCGGCCCTTGGTGTTCCCCTTGAATGCTGTCCGTAGTTACGGGGCTGAATGCAGCTCGTGCTGGTTTCCGCGCTCCTATTTCCAGCGCTCCGTCAGCTAATACCTTCCTGTAAGTTCCAGAATTACAGCTCCTCTACGTGCGTTTCTCCTTCCCCACCCACGCCCATTGAATGTTCGTCCTCACACTCATCGCACTCCTAAGTTCTAGAACCTGCTGCCCACGGTTCGATGATAAACTTGGCAAATGGCGATGCAACTTCCTTTGAACATCCACTTCGACGTCCGATCGTTTCTTCTCATCTGAACAAACCGTGGCGTTCCTGTGACGTATGATTGCACTCTGCATCCCGCATCGAACTGGCCAAACGCCTCATCGGGTATAGCACCCCTGCCCTGCATACAATATATTTCGATTACTCTCTCCGCCTCCGCCCCAACCCCGCCATGTCACACTCAGCGTTGCCAGACTCGAACCATCGATCATGACGCGCGCAGTGTTTGCGCATGGCGTTCATAATGGCATATTGGGCGATGCACGCGTCATGAACGCGTCATTGGGTCTGACGCTATCGGCCGGCAATCCGGCGGCTGGACCCCCCGCGCATTCGCTGTAATCACCTCGCGGAGACCGCGTTCACGTCGTCGTCCAATAGGACTTGGGCCTAGGACGGCGCGGCATGGCAAGAACCGGGTAGGCTGGCAGGTGGGTGGGTACGAGGGTTCGCGAACGGCGTGCGGGGATGCGGGTGGCACGGCATGCAGCACTGGAAAACGCCGCGCTTCTTTTCTCAGTGACGCACCAACTGGGTCCTGTGCAAAGCGGTTCGAGATGTGGATGGGGCGATCGACTGGCGAGCGCTGAATGGAGCAGGGCGTCGGATCGGTCCGTTGCGGTGGTTTATGGCAAGGACGATCGTTGTCTCGCTTCGTATGGACTACGGCGGCACCGGCGTGCCGGCGTCTTTGCACGTGAAGAGGGATTATTGCTGGTTTGTGTACGATCGTTATCTTTCTTCTCGTCGTTGATGTGATGCCGTGCACGTGGGTCGCAGCAAAGCAAGATGAAACTTCAGCATGTGTTATGGCTCGTGTGGAACGAACCGACTGCTGCTGTCGAAGCTCGTTCATGTCTAACTACCCTCGATCGTAAACTGTGCCTTTAAACCTGCTGGCCCACAGGCGTACTGGAATGGTAAACAGTGATGTCAGCACTGTGAGCCGTAGGCGATCTCAGGGCAACCAAGATGCATGTGATCATGTTGATGGAGTCAATGCGCCCATTGGGTGCATGCTAACTTGTATTTGTTTTTCCTCCGTGATGACGTCGTTCGAATGTGGGCTGGTCTCGATTGTGGATTGATCAATCGATCCAAGGTCGAGCCTTAGGGGCTCGGACGTGTGGGTGACCGCCGCATCAGACTCGGTCAAGGTTTGAACTTTCCTCGTCTCTTTCATATCTGATAACCATGATAAACGCCACTCAGTGTCCGATGTGAGAGAGGGCGAGTGAGAGAGTTGGACATCGTCACGCGGGAAAAGAAGGCGCGTGGAGGGTAGGCCAAGCCTCGCGTTCGCAACTGGGATCAACTCGTTTTTCATTCTGTCAAATAGAATAGGAATGCGCGTGTGTTGGCTTATCTACGGCGCTCCGCCTGGGGATACATCGATGACGCAGGGCGTAGCGTTCGAGCTGGTGTTCGCCACTTTTCGCATAACGTGTTCGCTTCATCTAGGATTCGATACGCGTGGATGTATTCTCTTTCGGGGCGGCTTGAGGAGGCGTGACCGTTGAATTGGGTCTTTGCTGGCATACCTAGACATGGCACATAGACGCACATGGACGGGGATTACGGTCGGAGGGTGTTCGCTTCCGGGATCTTCCCGTTCTCCTATCCATATCTTATCGCAAACGTACAGACGGCGCAATATACTCTAGGCAATTTCGGCTGCGCCTGATGAATCAACGATAATGAGAGCAAACAAAGGAGGAACTAGATGAGGACTGCGAAGGCGTGCCATTGGCCAAAGAAAGTTCCATAATTTGAGCGCTACTCTAGTCTCGCACGAACATTAAACTTTTCGTGGTTTACGGCCGTCGGTCTGCCAAGTGCGCCGAGGTGGGGCTCTGATGAACCAGTCAACTCTCTCGAATTCTGATATGACGACCAGTCCACGAACGCTGCTGGTGGGAGATTGACATTTTGCTGATGCGAATCAAGGCCTCCATTGGGAATTGCGACCGTCCCATCAGCGTGCCGAGCGTACCGAAGAACAATAATCCAAAGTATCGAATTCCTGACGTCAACTAAGCTGCGAGCTTCCTGCAGGGATGGCCGTTACGCTTGGCATCGGGGAAATTCGGTCGATGGTGATTCGTTCGGCCAACAGACCCGTTCTCGGATGTTCCCGAGCCATCAGACGCAGCCAAACCCAACGCAGCTACTCGGACTGTCTCGATGGGATGATCCCACCCAGGTAAGTCGGGTAGCATGTTGAGCACGGCAACGCTGAAATCCACACCATGGGAGGTATAAATAGACGTTGCACAAGCTGAGTCAGCTGATTTTGTCATCCAAACTGGCAGTTGACCTGGGTGTCCGACTGGCAACGGACGTCAATGCGAATCGGCAGAGCGATGTGTCACGGAATGTATGTCATCCAATCAAATCCAAGTACGTACCATCGCAGTTGCAGATCATTCATGCCCCTGAATGCCTGACCAGTGCTGAAAGGGTAATCGCTATGGTTGAATTTGAAAACCCAAAGGTCCGAGCGGAACTGAGTTCTCCGGGCTGGCAGGCGATACAGGAGTGTGAGTTACCCAGATTATCCTATGATCCATGGACTTCGGCGCCATGACAGCCTACCAATTTCGCGTTGCTGGAGGGACTACTGAAACAACACAGAACACCTAGTCCTTCTCTGAAGCTGACTGTCGTGTCCGTATCCGTTCGGCGTGGTCAGGAAGTGCATCCACAAGGGTAATTCCACCTGCGGGTGATAAATTTATCCCGCGAGAGCTGACGAGTCAGGGAGACACGTGGGATAGGTATGCAATGGGTCAGCTGGATTGAGTTGTCTACGCAATGAGTTCCGACGTCGGACGGGAAAGAGCATACGGCGTGAGACTATGAGCAATGTGAGAACCGGAGTCAAGGTTTCTACGTCAAGCCCACACGAGATATATATTGCTTTGTCTTTTCTCTCCTCGAGAGACGTCACCCGGTACCGTTCTCTCGATTTTGACTCTCCCTGGTCCGCCTTGACATTCTACCCTGCGACACAGAGAGAAGACAGTCCAGCTTCCAGGCTGACGTCATATGGCTACCACGACGACTCAGAACGACCCGCCGGTCGACAAAGCACGACCAGGCGCTGCGTGGAAAGACAAGGAAGAGCATGTCTTGCCCAAGAACCGTTTGGGGATCGTCTTCTTTGGTCTGATGTGCTCGATCTTCTTGGCAGCACTCGACCAGGTGAGTTCCAATCCAGTCTGTTCAGTCTTTGTGTGCATTCTGATTCCGATGTCGTCGCCATCATAGACGATCGTTGCGACCGCACTCCCAACGATCGTGGCCGAGCTTGGGGGCGGGAACAATTATAGTTGGGTTGGAAGGTATGTGCTTAGCCGATGCGAAGTGCATGCATAACGCAGGGCTTGTTCAGCGCATATATGCTTTCGGCGGGTGCATTTGGTCCGCTATACGGCAAACTCTCAAACATGTTTGGTAAGTTGTCAGCGCAATATTAACGAGGCGGCCGGTCCCTGAGTCGATCCCCATATTGCAGGACGGAAGCCGATTCTATATTCATCCATACTCATCTTTTTGGTAAGCTGTTCCGGAACATTATTGATGGGTGCCTGTTGATGTCCGTGATCATCTGGCCTCTTTTAGTTTGGGTCCGCTATGTGCGGAGCTGCTCAGAGCATGACCTGGCTGATAGTCTGCAGGGCTGTCCAGGGCATTGGAGGTGGTGGCATCATACAGCTTGTGGTCATCACCATTTCGGACATTGTCCCATTAAAAGAGTGCGTTGACTTAGTCCAGAAATATCCTATTTTGCTGAGGAGGTCACGCAGTCGAGGTCGGTATGGTGGGGTCATGGGTGCCACGTATGGTGTTGCGAGGTTGGATTTCTCACCATCCTAATCTCCTCGTATCGTCTGATCGGCTATTCTCACAGCGTCGTTGGCCCGCTGCTCGGTGGTGTGAGTTTCCTGTTCTTTCATCTGTCATTCTTCTCTCACGCCCTTGATCAAGGTATTTGCAGAGCATGTCTCTTGGAGATGGTGTTTCTTCATCAACCTGTATGCCGTCATTGCTCGTCTTATTGCCCTCGCGTGTGCACTGAAAAAACACCCTTCAGGCCCACTGGCGGTGTTTCAGCGATCATCCTTTTTATTTTCCTTAACCTGAACCCGCACCAAAAACGTCCGATCCGTGACCAACTTGGCGAAGTCGATTTTATTGGGCTCGTTTGCTTTGTTGGGGGGGTTGTCTGCTTGCTTCTCGGCTTTAATTTTAGTGAGACATCATGTAAGTGTCGATTGTGACTTGCGAAGAGGCCCACTCATCGGTCTCTTAGGGTCCGACGCAGAGACGATCGCTCCACTCGTTATCGGGATAGTCTTGCTTGTAGCTGGAGGTATTAACGAAATGTATACCAAGCGCTCTGCAATTATTCCTGCACGTTTGTTCAAGGTGGGTTGTCTTACCAACTGGTCTCGATTGTGCGTTACATTATCGCAGACTCGCACCACCGGCATCATTCTTATTGCTGTTTTCCTCCATGCTGTCGTGTTTTTTGTTACTTCATAGTGGGTGACGAATGTTCCATCTTCTTGAATGGGAGCTGAATTCATCTGTAGTTACTTACCCTTGTTTTATCAAGGTTGGTCTCTTCCGTTGTTACGCAGACATGATGTCTGACCTTCCCCAGTACTCGGAGCGTCAGCGACGTTCGCCGGAATCAAGTACGTCTCTACAGGCTGTAGCATCTTTCAGTTTAACTTATTTGGTATACAAGGATGCTCACTTTCTCTCTCGGGACTGCCTTGGTGTCTATCGTTTCTGGACTCATCTTGTCCAAGACAGGAAAATACCGACCGATTATCTGGGTGGCGTACACCTTGATGACCCTTGGTATGGGACTCATGATCATGCTCAGCTATACGTCGAATATGTATGTATTTCTATCATGCTGCCACTCACTTTCATCATGCTTACCTGTACTGTAGGGCAGAGCAGGAGATCTTCCCCCTTATCGCGGCCATGGGCATAGGCTGCTTGTTCCAAGTACCGCTAATCGCCCTCCAGGCCGCAATGCCTCTCAAGGACATGGCTACTGCCTCGAGTGGTTTCATGTTTATTCGGTAAGTCCGATGTAACGTCAGGTTGGGCTCTACCAAATGCGTCTTCAGCACCGTCGGAGGCGCCGTTGGAATTTCTCTCGGAGAGGCAATTATTGCGAGCATCCTCCCTAGCAAGCTGGCGGCTATTCCTAATTTCGCAAGTCTCGGCCTTGGTACGACGACTGCTGGACTCAACGACAGCATTGGCCTGGTCCACTTAATCCCCGTGAGTGGTGGCATACTATTGTTTAAGTTGGGATGATGCTAATCCAGTGCCATGCTCAGGATGCCACCCTTCGTGATGCTGTCTTGCATGCGTGGTCGGAAGCCGTCAGTACGATATGGATCATGTGCACACCGCTTGCAGGTTTTGCACTCGTCTTGTCGCTGTTCATGCGCGAGTACTCATTGGATCGTAAAATTGTGCGGGCCGGCGAAGCCAAGACACCTGGAGACGTTGAGAAAGGCGCAGAGGAGGAATCTCCAGATAATGAAGGAGAGACCCAAGCATCAACAAAGTCTCTTCAAGACGGCAATGAGCTAACGCCAACACAGACGGTTGCGGGTACGGAAGGACCAGAGACGGAAGAGGAGAAAACAAAGGTATAACACAGCGCACTCATGACTTCTGAACAAGACACGCACAATATTCTTGCAACGCAATAGATATCCTCACTCGATAGCAACAGGACTGCAATAACTAGGAATACGGACTAGCGACATGTAGCATACAACTTGGATCGCTTTCATCAATGGATGCCCTTAATTATACTAAGTTTGGAGTCGTAGGTGACGTGGGGAGGTAGCTGAGAACAATTGACGCGCGGAACACACGGGCCGCGGACCATTTCAAGCCCTGCCGCCACTTCGCTTCAATCGTTTCCACCACATGCGCATCCCGCCCGTTGAACTCAACACTTGTCCGAGGGGTATGGGTTCTCGTCCCAGCCTTATCAGGTACTTCGGATGACAGTTTCCCTCGTTCTTGATAACTGTTGTCCACCCGACAAAGTTGGCCGTTGAACATGGAACCTCGGGCGAAACCGCCATAATGTGTATCTCAAATGTTCCAGGAGGATAGTTCTTCTCCCGCGTGTCACCTTGCGCTCAGATCTTGTGTTTCACCACTACCTGCTTCTCCCTGGAACTGGAAGCGGGCATGGTACTCATTCAAATTCAAGCGCGTGTACCCAACCTGACGCGCCGGTGTTCTCAATGTGCGTAGCTCCGGCCCTGGTCTTACTTCTTGCAGCTCTTACTGAGCGAACGAACGTCGGATCAACTGAACATCCGTGGCCGAAAAATGGGCAAAAGTTATGTGCGGATAAACCGTACCGAAGATGCACTCTCACGTGCCTACACCTTACAACTCGTCGTCAAGCAGTCCGCGGAGGTGTGTGAGCTTATCGTCTGAAATGTGTTGTTGAGCCGATCACTGATAGAACTGTCGGCCGCCGCGCTGGGCGCGCTTAGTGCGTGTGTCCGGGCAGTGCCATTGGCCACGAATTATAGATTTATGGGTATGACCTCGGAGAACGAAAAAGCGTTGAGAACCCAACCACTGGCCCGTCGATAACTGTCTGCTGTCCTACTAAAACTCTGTTCGTGCTGGCGAGCGTAGATTGAACGTTGTTAGAAGGAGACGGAAGAGAGCGACGCCATCGGAGTCCTCTCTCTCTCTGAAACCCACTTTTTGATTCTGGAGGCGAGACGTTCCATCGGAAGATACATCAAGCAAGGCAACGTAGCTGAAAAGACCATGGCGCCAGCGACGACCTCGCAACGCAGTGACGAGGAACGTATTGGGAAGCGCAAGGAGCCGGGCGAGGCTTGGAAGCAGAATGAGGAACATGTGTTGCCAAAGAACAGGTTGGGGATTGTGAGCTTTGCATTGGTGTGTACGATGTTCCTCGGGGCGTTGGATCAGGTGCGTTTGGTTTCGATACCTCTGGTTCGTGGACTCTGACGAACGGTAAATGGATTGCAAGACTATCGTCGCGACGGCACTGCCAACCATCGTCTCCCATCTTCAAGGAGGGAAGAACTATAGTTGGGTCGGAAGGTATGCCGCTTTTTATTTCTCGGTTTGTAAGGGTGCACAGTGGTTGGATTTTGATACATTCTGTCAGTGCGTATATGCTCGCATCCGGTGCGTTTGGCCCCCTTTACGGAAAACTGTCCAATATGTTCGGTAGGTATCTTCAACGATTCCTTACGAACAACGACTGTTTACCTTTGCCACTATAGGGCGAAAACCACTCCTCTACTCATGTATTGTGGTGTTCCTGGTTCGTTTTCGATTCTTCAGTCCGTCGGGGTGAGCGCGTTATATTTACTGATGGTCCGCCGTTTTTAGGTCGGGTCAGCACTTTGTGGGGCTGCGCAGAACATGACATGGTTGATCGTATGCCGAGCACTGCAAGGGATCGGCGGTGGTGGCGCCATGCAACTTTCGATAATCACCATCTCGGATATTGTTCCGTTGAAGGAGTGCGTATCAAGGACTTTTGAAAGGTCCTCTCTAGACTTGACTGATCATGGCAATTTGTAGTCGAGGACGTTATGGTGGCTTGATTGGCGCTACGTACGGTGTTGCGAGGTATGTTTTAATGGGATACGGATCCTGCGTCACTCACCACCTTCGTGAACAGTGTGGTTGGACCACTCCTTGGCGGTGTAAGGTTACATGCCGTTTAACAGTCCACAATGGCGGCTAACTAAACCTGACCCAAGGTTCTAGCGCAGCATGCTTCATGGAGATGGTGTTTCTTCATAAACTTGTACGTGCCTCAACGATAGATGTTTTCTTTGTTTGACTTGTCTGACAATTAAACCGACCGACTCCTAGACCCATTGGTGGTATCGCAGCAGCACTGCTATTTGCGTTCCTCAACGTTCATCCGCCGCAAAAACGTCCGCTCAGTGACCAAATTGCCGAACTTGATTTCATTGGCCTCTTTAGTCTCGTGGCAGGTGTCGTATGCTTCCTCATAGGGCTTGACTTCGGTCAAGAACGTTGTGAGTCATTGCATCTTGGTTACATTTGGGATCGATTGATTGACTTGAATTTCAAGGGTCGAGCCCACAGACGATTGGCCTGCTCGTTGCAGGAGTGGTTTTACTCGTCGTTGGCGGAGTCACAGAAGCATTTACTAAACGTGCGGCTATTCTTCCTCCTCGTTTGTTCAAAGTAAGTTTTCGGGCTTGAACGTCTTACGCACGTAGTGAAATGAATGGTATCATGAAAAGACACGAACGACTGGATGCCTCTTGGCAACTGCGTTTCTCCACAACGCGACTTTTTTTCCAACGATGTTGTATGTATAGCTAGCCGGAATCGAGTTCCAGTGACGTCCAACTGACAGGGAATAACAGTTACCTTCCGCTATTTTATCAAGGCTCGTCTTCTCTGATCAAGTTGTAGGCAAAACTTCGCATTGACATCTTATCCAGTGCTTGGTTCATCGGCTACAATCGCAGGCGTCAAGTATGTGTTCTTCGTGTATTCATGTGCTTGATGTGCTCATACCCCTTTACTCAGAACGAGTCCATACACCCTCGTATCCTCGGCTGTTTGTATCGCCTCGGGGTTTTTCGTCTCAAATACGAAAAGGAACCTCCCGTGTATTTGGATTGGGAGTACATTATTAGCACTAGGCACAGGCCTTTTGATCATGCTGAAATATACCTCGAGCCTGTACGTATTATATTTCGCTTCCCGAGTGATTACTTTGACGATGTCGAACTATGCCAAGTGCTGAACAAGAGGTCTATCCTATTGTCGGTGCTATTGGAGCAGGCTTTTTATTCCAGATTCCTTTGGTGGCGCTTCAAGCAGCGATGCCTCTCAAGGACATGGCTACTGCTACGAGCGGTTTCATGTTCCTTCGGTAAGTAACTTTTGTTTGCCTCAGACCTCGTAACAATGAAATTCTGAATGACTGGATCAGGACATTAGGAGGCGCAGTTGGACTTGCGATTGGTCAGGCCATCATCGCGAGCATGCTGCCACAGAAATTGGCTGTCATTCCGAACGTGGCGAGTCTTGGACTTGGAAACGACATTTCGACCCTCTTGGACAACGTTTCTCAAGTCCACTCGATTCCTGTATGTCGTATCTTGTGGACACGGCGCTCACTGATTGGACTTGGCCAGGATGTCGTACTCCGTGATGCGGTGTTACAAGCGTGGGCGCGTTCGATAACGACCATATGGAACGTATTAACGGCGTTTGCTGGGTTTGCATTGATGTTGACGTTTCTCCTGCGCGAGTATTCGGTGGACCGAAGGACGGTGTATAGTGGGGATGTTCGAGATCCAAGTCAAACCGAAAGGAGTAGCGAAGGTACTGTCACAGATTCGACAGAGAAGGGTGATGAATCGGTATGAGAATGAGATCTTACATTGAGGATCAACGCAGACATATATTGTAACTCCCTCTTGTCTGGCACGAGTCGTATTTACTTTACAATCTGAGACCTCTGCTGGAAGAGTCATAGACACTACATCATGTGCCTGGTTCTGGAAGATCTAAAGATGGAAGGTTTAAAGCAAGCGTGCTGTTGATTAGTGCAGAAAATAGCTTATCGTGGCGTAACAAAGAAGTATAGGGGAGATAATACGGATCAAGCACAGATCTATTGGGGTCAACCTTGCGTTCGTCGCTCGGTGTATTTCCTGGTCGACGGATTTCCTTATTGCGAAGACTAATATAATATGGTTGGATTGAGTCGGAGTTGCATTTTCCAACTTCTAAATTTCGAACTTCTTGATCTTCTAAGCCTTCTAAAACCCAACGCTGCAACAGAAGGAAACTTGCGAATGGAATGTACCTGGTGCACTATGTATGTACTCCCCCGGTAAGGCATAGTATCTCTCCAATGAGCGCCTCAACTTTCTTGTTGTGATGATCTGACTCCAGCGCTGCGCTCGATTTTGTCTAGGGCCCGTGATCTCGAGTCTGATCAAGTTGATCGAGCACCTATGTAAGTGGCCATAGATCGAACGTGGCAAACCCCATCATCTTTTCCCGCATTGTTGGCCACTCTGTCAGGGCTGTTGATCACATGGCGTTTACATTCAATGAAATTCTACCTGTGCCGGCAACCTTCTCGTTGCTTTATAATTCTTAGTAACTTGCGCTGGCGCTTTCCCAGCTCGCCTTTGGCTCCTTCAACTAACCACGGTCATCGCTCACGCCCTGCTACGAAGAACCCAGAGCCATGACCGTCATGTTCCCCACATTGATTCTGCTGTCCCTGATTTTGGTCTATCCGTCCTTCGGCAAGCTGCCCCTCAGGAATCTCCAGTCGGAGAACGGTATCAATCCGGGTCTGAAGTGAGTTCGGTTCCTCTGCTGGCGATTATGCCTCACCAACTAATTGCATCACACCTGCTAACGCGGTTCCTACACCCACCTTTATGACACTTGTGCAGTTCCCGCTCCGCCAATTCGACTGATCCTCAAGCTTCCTTGACCCTTTTGCCTTCGGTGATTGCCTCGAACTTTTCGCAGACTGGTCTGAACACGAGCACATCACAACCTGGCGAAGTAGCTTCTTTGACTTCACCAAACAACTTCATCAACTGGTGTGCTACGCTTCCCAATCTCCCCATCACGAATGGCCAGCAGGTTCAGAATGGCTCTTGCAACCCTGCTCCAATGGGCGCGATCCCTGCCGCCTCCAACATGCCCAGTGCCAAATTCGTCACTCCTGTCAACCTAGATATCCTTCCGCCCAACACCACGTTCCTGATTACGTTGGCCGTGAGGAACTTTGCTGCGGGTTGGTTTGTCAATCCAGAAACCAATTACTATGCCGCACCTCAGCAGCTCGACCCCGCCACTGGATTCATTCAGGGTCACGCGCACGTCGTTATCGAGGCACTCGAATCACTCAAACAGACCACGCCTACAGACCCGACCAAGTTCGCGTTCTTTGTAGCACTGAACGACAAAGCTGACGCAAACGGGCATCTGTATGCCAATGTCACGGGTGGCCTCCCGGAGGGCGCGTACAAGATGTCTACCCTCATGGCTGCAGCAAATCATCAAGGTCTAGGGTTTCCTGTTGCTAAACGGGGTACTGGTGAAGATACGATCTATGTGAGTTAAAGTCTTGGCTCCTTGTTATGAAACGAGTGATATGACCTTTTATGTCGTAGTTTGTCGTCGCCTGCGATAGTAAGAAGACTCCCGCTCCACTCTCCGTTTGAACTCCTTGATGCTATGTAACTGGGATGTGACCGAGTGATGTATTCCGAATGCTCTTATCCTTTTGATGATCCAAAGCTACAGTGTGTGATGAATTATACATACAATGATATCGGATGTATCGGTACTACATATATCACTGTACCTTTCATGGTTCATTTCGTCGTCGAACGACAGTACGGTGACGTTTTGTGGGAAAGAGGAAGAATATGACTGCAAGCAGCAAGGCACAGTAAATAGAATTTGATTGACGTAAAGACGTAAGGGTGAGCGTCTTGGGATGCACATATGCGTGGCCAAAGGTTGTGGACCGGATTACCCGCACACGCTGGCCGTAGTCGACACATGTTCTTCGTGAACGTGAAACCATGACTCGTCTGCATGCAATTTGAACATGGACCCGTATTCTTACAATATTTATTACATGAAATGAGCTGTATATACTTTCACAGCCATGGCGGGTTCGATCGAGCAGAGGTAGTAGAGAATTCCCGACGTTGCACGCATTTCGAGCCATGCTTTCGCTCTTGGACCTGGGGAAGAACGAGTTCTGCCTTCCATCGACGGATCAGGGACTGAATCAAAGGGTACAAGGACGCACCATCGAGTATGCACGGTTATATTCCACAACCACGCATTCCATCCAGATGGACTTTGAGTCGTCGTAAGTGAGGAGTTTTCTCATTTGGGCAGGTAATTCCTCCATGTCGCTGCACCACATCGCACGCACACCGAGGACCTTGGCAAGCATGGTCACGTCGAGATTGGCCATCTGCGCGTAGGCACCCTGAGAGCCGTGGTGAGAACCTGGTATAGGCCGTAAGACTACAGCGCTCATACACGTGCAAGGGTGCACTCATACCTTGTATCTGCAACACCATGCCTTGGAATTCGTTGTTCAGCACCGGCACCTTCATGCTAATGTCGTGTCGGACGGCGGTGACGAGTTCCATCGCAGTACGGCGAACGACGCGTCGCCATCGACGTCGACCACGGTTGCTTGGGGCCGCGATTTTCGCACCAACGGCCGACGATAGACCAAAACACGTCGCCTAACTAGACAAGTTTTCAGTACCAGAAGGGAAAGAAGGCAAAGATATGACACGTACGCCAGACCCTGCCGGAGGTCGCTCGCCACGATGGAGCGTGGTGCTCTCCATCGAAAGGAGTCCAGTCCACTGGTTGATGTCAACCAACCCCAGTGACATAATCAATAATCACCTCCTCCTTGTGACTCGTCTGCTCCCCCGAATCCTCGACGACTCCTTGGGGTTTGATTTAGGAAACCGGGCCAACCGTATGTGCATGCGAAAGAATATTGCTCTTTCCACGACTCGATGTCAGCAAACACATCATTGCGCAGTGACGGTCGAGCGAGGCTGGCAACATTCGATACCGCCGCCAAGGGTCGGGATCGTGGCGGTGACAACCTTGTTGACGTTCTCGAGCCGGATCCTAGAGTGGATGATGCCGTTGCGTCCCCGAGCCGTCGCTAGTGACACGATCAGTAAATCGTGCACGATGAAGTCTGCACATTGCGAGCATGCACAAACTCTCCTCGTCGATCTCGGATGCACCGAGATCTTGCAAGGTTGGGGCGACAGGAATGATGTCCTGCCCTGCTTGCTGGGAATGCAATTTAGGTCCTGCGGAAAGAGATCCACCAGGTTCGGCTCAGGTCCATCGGAGGCTGTCGATACTGTGAGCGAGCTTGATGACGTGGTGCAATTCTCTGTTATGCGTCCACATACCAATGATCGAATGATCGAGCACGGGCCACACGGCCGGACTGGTGCGTGATTCCACTGGCGCAGGAAGGACACATCATTGGTGTTGGGCCAACTAGTGCAGGTTGGGAGCTCGTAAAACACAAACAGTATTAAAAACTCACGATATTGATACTCGATTCTCTGCCCACGACTGAGAAAGCAGGTATCGGAGAGTGCTTAGCTGTAGCGGATTTTGAGTCCTGATTGCCCTCGCAGGCGCCCAGATAGATGCAATCATCATCGAGGCAGTCGAAGAGGACAAACGGAGTCAGAAACGGGTGCTCGAAACAAAACAGGATGGATTTGAGAAGATACCGAACACTTTCTGTCATATATATATTCCGCGTGTAGGACCTCACAGAGCCTCTTCTAGTTCTGGACAACAAATGAATCATACTTGCTGATTCAAGGTCCACCAGCGCATAAAACGTGGAATGTAGTCGTCACGAACGTATTGAATACGTGCTGACAGGAGTATGCGCTTGCAAGGACGTGTCAGATCGACAGACTAATACAATGTTTGATCGATGTATAGGCTAGGTAGTTCCACTTCTGGCCGGATGCGAGCGTGTCGTCTCTTGAGGTATTATCAACCTGAGGCACACACAGGTGTTTCGGATGGTCATTTTGTCGCATTACACGACGTCCTCTACAACACGCTAAACTCGATTTTTTTTTTTGGGGCACGAATTCAAATGTCCTGATCTACCAGACCAAGCGTCCATGCGTGGAGTATCCGACTTGCCCTCCCAAAGTACAGTAGACCTGCTACCTCGGAAAGGCGACATGCCAACACAATATCGTTCCCATCTGCGTTTCGGTGACTCTTTGCGTCTAAAAATACGGTTTGCCCGTGGATCGTGACCAGAGGAGCACACTCAAGGAGCACACTATGCGTGTGATAGTCAAAGAGCCAGGCTATGTTCGAAAACTCGAATGCGCAGTGGAAAAATGGTTTCGGTCGTGAGCGGCAGGGGTGATTGAAGGCTGGGGAAAGGCAAGGGCATCTGACGTAGTGGCGACACGTCAGTTTGGGCGAGACGAGACAGAAGAATGATCTACTTTGAAGGTTGCCAAGTCATGCCAAGCCATCAAACTGCCCCGTATTACGACGAGGAGACATGTCGCAGAGAAGATGTTCTAGGAGAGAACGATGAGGGTCGACGAGAATTTAGTGTCATCAGGTCGCTGACCTGGTTATGGGTTATGTGTCGCCATTATCCTTAAGACTCGGGTGGGTTCGGTTTCGCTAGCGTGGAGAAGGTCCTTGTTGATTCATGCTGGTGACCCTAGAGAGACAAGAGCGCAGCTCGTGTCAGACCGTGTAAAAAGCCGCTGTACGACCTGGCGTAACGTACCCGCAGGATCCAGCAGCATCACTAGAGCTGTTGTTGTTACAAGCGAGCATCGTTTTAATCGCGGGTCAGTGCGAGAAACGCTGAGGGCGCGGGTTTTCGGGTCTTGGATGAAGGGGTTGTAATGCGCCCTTTTATCTGGGATATGTTTGGTTGCGACAACGTAAAGGCTATTCTGGTGCGTTTTTCAGAACCAATGGGACGAAGTTGCGTTGACCGCGCCGTTCCTGTGTCGCCGCATCTAAGCGGTCCCTTCTTGGCGACGTTCCCAGCGCTGTGAATGACCGCATGATCAAGATGAGGGTGACCCAGAATAGCTCCGCTCCCGCAAGGGCTGCGAGCACAACGGATGAACTTCCAACTTCACATAACTCACCGTGATGATGACCTTTGCATTGTGGATACGGCCAGAATGCCCGCGCGCATCAAGACACCGCGTAGGATGGCTGTGAGTCATTGTCATGCTATACTTCTGATCACTCAGGCTCCTGGGAATTTGATATGGGTATTCCCCTTGAGTTGTACACACCACGTCGGCCGTATTACCGGGAACGATGGTGCTGTGTTCGCTTCAACCGGAGTCGAAACTCCATGGGAATGGAATGGAAAGACACAAGAACTTAGTGTTCGAAATCAGAAAGCATTGCTTTTCTCTGTCAAACCACATGGACAACGTTGAAACACTCGGAGTTTGACACCCCATAAAATTTGTGTTTCTAGAATCTTCTGAAATAAATTGTACGTGATTGAGAACCGAATAGAAGATATGTAATGAGCGTCGCGATACTATTGGGTGACTTACCGTAGGCTTTTAATCTGACGAATAGATTATTTCTGTCCAAAGATGGAAGGTTGCCGGGTTGCCGGTCCAAAAAAAAATGTTTTGCTACCTCGCCCCCCTCAAATAAAAATTGTTCCCAATATGGAAGTAGCGCAAGCGCATGCTCGCCGATATCGATTCCTACCTAGGGCCT
>JBBPLQ010000159.1:0-44834 GCA_038089855.1 Royoungia palumana
GAGGTTCTCGTTTACACAAAAGCTGTGGCCAAACCTCTGATTGCATTTGTGGGTAGAATACATACATGGTACATCAGAGAAAACATAGCTCTTACATCAAAATCGTATCCATCGGACTCGATTGCAAACCTAAAACCAATTCTAAGACCTCTGGACCACCACCTGATCGATTTTCTTGAAGAGGAGGGGGTCGGCATCATCCGCGACTGTAGACAATGTGAGCGCATCCCACTCATCCACCTCCTTCTTGATCTCTTTGAGTTTGCCATAAATGATGTGCTGCGAATCGGAACCCAGGGGCAGTCTGAGAGGAGGATTCGCTTCCCTGGAGATGGTCACGAGGGCACGGCTAACTGTAAACTGTGTCGTTAGTGAGCGGTTCTGGGTCCTCAGGGTGACAAGACGCACGCTTGACAGGATCACTCGTCGTGGCAGATTTGTAAAGGCCTCGCATTTTGTTGGCAGGGCTGTCAGGAGAATCGTAGGCAGGAGGTAAGGGGATATTGACCATGCTGCTCTTCGCCCACTCAGTCTTCGTACCCCCAGGTTGGATGGTGATTACTTTGATGTTCCATTCAGGTAGGAGTTCCTTGTGAAGACCCTCGCTGAATCCCTCGAGGGCTGCCGAAGGGAATTCAGATCCAAGGGACTCGTTACAATGAGACACAGAACACATACCGAACTTGCTTGCAGAATAGAAGGCAAGCGTGGGATTCGCGGTGAAACCACCGACGGAAGAGATATTGAGGATTCGACCGGCTGGTGCCTTGTTCTCCCGGAAATGTCTTACTGCCTTGTAACGATATGAACAGAATTCAGTCACCCGATCTATAAGTACTCACCTCGCGACTAATGCGAACAGCGCCCCAGAAATTGACCTCGAACTGATATCGTGCGTCCTCGTCGCTCGTACCCTCGACGACACTATTTAGACCATACCCAGCATTGTTGACAACGATGTCGATCCGACCAAAGTGCTTATGGACCTTTTCAAACAGGTCTACGGCGCTGTGTGCGGGGTTTCCAACATCGTATTCGACGACGAGGAGTTTATCTGCGGGATAGGCTACACTGAGGCTGGAAACGCTGGATGCTTTGCGAGTGACAGCAGCGACACGTTCGCCAACGGCAATGACCTCGTTGACCAATGCATGACCAATGCCAGCGGAAGTACCAGTGACTGTGAGACGTGCATGGATTAAGATTGGTGTTGTCGGGCAAAGTGCAGGTCACTTACTGAGCCAAACACGAGAACTCGACATTTTGGTGGGTGAAAGATGAGCGACGAAGAGGTTTATTCTCGAGTCGCTGCGGTGGCCATTTTATCTGCCCTTGTTGAAGTAGTTCTTCTTTCCGCCGGAGGCAGACGTGTGCGTGTACCCGGCGTTCACCCACGATGCTGTCTTCGATGTGATCAATGACTCATACGCGACCAGGTCGGCTTGTGATGTGACGCGTGATACGAGGCTGACGAGAAAAGTCGTTGCTAAGATAATCGCCAAGACTCACTGGTACATCAATTAATCCTTTGACACACTGTTTCAAGGTTCATCGACATTGGCCTCTCGTGGTAACTGTAGGTGTACTAGTGGCCAACCCCTCCAGGTTGAAGTGAGGAATCGTCGTTGTTGGTTCAATTGGGATTATGATACTGGCCCAAGGTCTGCATGACGAAAAGCTACTCGTTGGCATTATCAAAAGAAGTAATATCTCGGTGAGAATTTCCCCCCGATCATATTGAAGCAAACACTTACGCGTATGTACGTGATTATTCGCCACTGAGAAGCTTCCTGGGAGTCCAAGCAGACTGATGCTTGAGGTCTTACGACAGCCTCTCCATGTGAGCAGGCATCATACCCACGGTTGACCGGACATGTCTTCGAGCGAAGTCGACCATGAACTCGCGTCTGTGGCAACCAGTATTCGCGTCTTGCGCTATCATGCCCGTGCGTTCTAAACGCAGTCTTTTTTGCTTCGTACCAATGCATCCTTAGTCGCATCGCTCACTTTCCTAGTCTGGCATTCCTTCTCGACATTGGATCAAGATGTTCAGTATATCTGGACGTGCGTGCAAATTCTGGTTATTGTCATCAGTCTCATCACGATATCATTGACTTTAGTATGCGAAATACAAATCCCTTTAAGTGGGTGTATGTCTTTCTTCGCTACGTTGTGGCAGTTGCACATATGTGAGTGTATTTCAGCGTCTCCCTGACAACCCATCTTGTCAAGAGTCGCTGATCCAACTAGAGTGCACAACGTCCTGATCAAGCAGTTGTCGGACGGGAGTAACCCCCCTATGCTTTGCGACACGTGGATCGTCTATTCCGTAGTATTCGCGCAGATTCTGCTAATCTTGCTCGAGTCTATTTTGGCCACTCGGGGTAAGTCAAGCGAGATTTTCATACCATGATCTAGTTTGGCCGGAAATAGTTTGCAGTACTTGCTTTATACAACCGATCTAGAACGGTAGCTCTCCTGTTACTGAGTATGAGCGCAGTGGAGACTGTAGGGGCACTGAGAGTGTTATGGTTTCGGCACAGCATCAGCTTTCGTGGATCATGCCTTCTAGTACAGCTCTCCAAGGTCGGCCCCTTTCAAGTGTGCATGTGAGCCCCACCACTATCCCGTCGCAGGTGCTCGATAATCTGACTTGCATAGCACGGTGACATTGATCGTTCACGGCGTGCTTGTCGGACTGACGCTATTCAAGTACCGTATCTTCTTTAATGCGGGTAGTGCCGGGGCCCCGCTCATAGCACTCGTGGTTACCCATGCCGGGACAGCCTATACTTCAACCTTTTGTGAGTACACGATGATATCATCAAAAACGAAAGCAGCGAGTTCGATACTGATGTAAAGATTCGGCAGGCGGGCTCATCTCAGGATTGATCATGCGCCACTTGGACTTTGACGCAGAAATTGTTATCTTTTTGTCCGAGTCCTTGTTATCTTTTACATCATCGCGCACCACTAATGAAACCTACTTTCTCTGTCTTTTCAATGCAGTTGGGTGACGTCTTTGATCAGTTTCTTGGTATGTCCGAATTTGACTTTGGGAGCGTGAGTTCGCTCACTCCGTCTAGGGATGTCAGTTGATAATGAGGATGGAACGTTTCGCAAGAAAGGAAGTGCCGACGGAACCCCTTGGATTAGTCTTGACCAGTGGCTTTAGCTTGAGAACGTACGGCGCTCGTGGTATGTTGGAACCGGTTCTTTCCAGTGTCGCCTCATTAACTAGCGAAAAGCCTAGCTAGGAGACAACATAAGGCTTTGTGTCCTTGCATAGCACGAAATCTCACGTCATGATTGGTGTTGTGAACAATCTGTATGCTGTTTATGATACTGCGACGCGATTTGAGCTACAGAGAAGACTCGTAAACGTGAATGCTAAGACGGCGATAATTCCGAGCCACTCCGAGGCGGCCTTCAAGTTGCCTTGTGATAACCTTGTGGCACCGGCCAACGAAGCGCGATGTGTTCTACTAGTACTGGAGCATACCGAGGCTTGGAGGGTAGTACACGCGACTGCTTCAACGGCGATTCGTCTGCCAAGTGCACACCCATCTCCAGTACGTCTTTACGGTGGCAGTCCGTTGGTGCACTGATGTTTTAATCATACAAAACGGAAACGGTGAACAGTAAAAAAAGATCCACGCACAAGCTCCGAGTACCAGATGCATGACTGTTTGACGAGTTTCAGCAGCATTCACATTCTGAAAACTGACACCGCAGCTTTCATGTCACCAAGTCATCCGCCGTCTCAATGACCACATGAACGGGGATCGCGATCAGCAACGATTGTAGACTGGGGGCTCCAATTTCCAGAGTCACTCACGACTGAAACAAAACGTGCTTGGTCAGTCATCACTGTCTCGGATTGTATACCGTCAGAGAACGAGCGCACGCATAACGGATCTGTGTCAGGCTGGACCTCGACAGAAATGGTGGCATTCGAGGGGAAACCTTGCGCAAGTGTGCATACTTCGTCCGTGTATAGGCCATGGCGTAGCGAGAGCATGCACACTGGATTCATGACAAGGCAGGTGTCCAGACACCATGTCTGCCTGGGGACGCGATTAGAGAAAATAGAGAAAAGGTAGAGGTGACGAGACGCAAAGGACCACGAACGTCTGTCTTCGCGAAGGAGGTGTGAGTAGGGAATAGAAGAACTGAAGGCCGAGGGGGGCAACACTGCAAAGTGGTATTGGTGCAAGCTACCTCACTCCTAGCCACCGAAAGCCACGCATTGTAGGACCGCGCTACGTTGGTGAGTTATGTTTCTGACATGTTCTCTGGCGATATCACAAAACCATCCGAGAGTTCTGATCGGAGCATACCTCCATGGTCTTTGAGGGTATACATATCTTGCGTGAAGGCGAAAGGCTCCACAATGGACCCTTGCCTTTTATTTGTAATGTTCACCTTGCCGCTTCCCTTGTTTTGAAGTGAAAGGAAGAGGCAGATGACGAGGGGTTTCCGAGTCTCTTTTTTTCAGAAGAATTTTGTGATATATTAGATGCCAAACTTTTTTCTGGTGACACTACTAGTTGTACTTTCCAGCAAGGAGGGAGTCTGAGCACTGAATACAAGTATATCCAACAGTTTTACAATTTCAGTGATGCTCAAAGTCCATGTTCGGCCTCTAACGTCGAACGATCACGATCATTAGGGAGCAACGATCGTAAACTGCGGGCTCCAATTGCCAGAGTCACCCATGACTGAAACAAAACATGCAGGGTGAGTCATCGCCTCGGACTGTACTCTATTGGAGTGAACGCACGCATAATGATCCAGTCTGTATCAGGCTGGATGTCTACAGGAACGGTCACATTGACCACGGTGGCATTCAAAGGGAAACCTTGTGCAAGCGTATACACTTCATCAGTGTACGCGCCATGGCGCAACAAGACCATGCCCACGGAATTCGTGACATTGACGGGTTCGTTGGAAATGCTCCAAGTGACATTATAAGTGTCTCCAGCAATCCAGACAGCACTAGCATCCGGATAGGTGATGGGAGGATCCCAGACGTCACGCCTGACTGGCGACGCGAGGGGGTGTGCAAAAACCAAAGAAAATAGAGAAAGAGTGGGCATGAGGAAGGAAAAGAGTACCATGATCGTCTTTCTTGGAAAAGGAGGTGTGCTGGAGAACAGAACAGATGAAAAGAGCGAGTTTAATAGGAGGAGCATCACTGCAAAATGGCAATAATCGTGATGCGGGCTCGATCACCCGTACCCACCAAAAGCCACACGCCGTAGGACCGCGCCATGCCCGTGAGCAGCATGATCTTTGACGATATTCCATCCGAGTGTTGTAATTTGAGTATAGATCACCAACGCGAGGATTTCATGTGCCTGCATGGTTCCTAAAGATATGCGTGAGCTTTCTAGATTCTGTTCATGGGAGAGGCTCTGTAGCATAGCCTCCACTCTCCGGGCTATCAAACCGACTCCACGAATGATGAGAAGGCGGACTGTGTCCGGGCGCCACTCGGCTTCCTTAAGGTTGTCCGAACAGCGACTTGTGGGTCGGGTAATAACTAGACATTGTCCAAGTGGGCCACGAGTCATCCACTCTGTCCGGTGCTTCACGAAATAGCCCATAGAATCACGATGCCTGCGGAGCGAAGTAGTAGCATGATAGACTGTGACAATCGGAGTCTCATTGACAGGGTGCCAATGTAGTATCTGTGCAGTCCACAGGTAACGGTAATCCGTGTGTGAACAGAAACAGATCCACAACTCAGATGTGAGGCGTCCTAACCAGGGGAGTATCATTGAACGAGAATGCTTGACTTGTCCGAGTCATTATTGTAGTGTCGGAAGCGTCCAGTCGGCAGGGATCAGAGCACGTGTAATCTTTCCATTTTTGACCGGCCCTGACATGGACAGTCCTCTTGGTTTTGCAGCACAGCTCTTGTTTAGATAAATTATTACTATCTGTTGGATGGTGAGTAATTGCGTATCCGGGCTGGACAATCTACATGACTGAGAAAAACGTTTTTGCTTAGCAGCCAAGCTCATCATTAGTTATGATCGACGGTCATGAACCAGAAGCAAACATGATCGAAATTGCCAATTCAAATTTTGTGAGCTCAGTTTCCTTCCTTGCTGATGGAAAGTACGTCGTGGGTGGCGGGTACGAAGGAAAGATACGGTATTGGCAAGTAGAGGACGGCAAGGAAGTAGGAGCAACGATGGATGCAGGAGGTGCGATTCTCTGTCTAGCAGCGTCACACGATGGAAAGTGGGTTGTCAGCGGTACGGAATGCGGTCGTGTGACAGTGTGGAACTCAGACACTCACACCAAGGTCAATGAGTTCCGAGGACATCCCGATTCTCCCATCGAAGTTTTGGACGTATCCCCGGATGGCAGGATGATTGCCACTGGAGCGGGTTCAATCGCATGCGAGTGGACTCTCCCTACTGGCGAGCGGCTTCTAGGACCTCTGGAACACGATTTTGGATTGGCGGCGGTCAAGTTTTCTCCTGATGGGCACCTTCTTGCAACCGCCATTCGCGACATGAACTCCGTTCGGGTCTATGATAGTCGTGCCGGCGGACTTCTTGTCAACTTTCCGGTTAGAGTGGATTCATACAATCATTCTCTCGCCTGGACGGGAAACGGCAAGTATATCTATGCGCTGTCTGACGGTATCATCAAGTGCCTTAATTTGTCTACTGGAACGACGCTCTCTGAGTGGCCTATCCACGACGATAATGATCCAAAAGCGATTATTCTAGCACACAATGGAACATTCATTGCGGCTGCTGCAAATTCTTCGGTTTCCTTCTGGGATACCATAACACACGAGCAGATCGGTCTCACCATAGAACATGGGGATATCCTCCTTTCCATGGGCATCTCACCAAAGTACGACCTGGTCACTAGCGGAGTTCAAGCAGTCGTCCTTAGAAGCCTCCGTGAGGTCATCCCCTCAAGTTACTGCGACAATGTGAGCGGGACGTCACTGCTACGACAAGCCCAAATCAAGTTTTTCGTTTCGCAGACTCCAATTGAATTGGAAATATCCCCTGTGGAAAATCCCAATATCGAGGATACTATCAACCTACTTGTAAACGATCTTCATAGCCTTCGTGTAGAGTACGAGAATTCGCGTGCGTTCGTATCTATCCTCACTCGCGTTCCCTGACTTCCTTTATTGCAGAGAAAAGCATCGCGACACTCGTAAATACGGTCCAAGAGCTTCGTACTGAGTTAGTGGATTGCCAACGCAGAGCTGACGGAGAGATTGCCACCCTCAGGTCAACTGTCGAGTCCCTTGGCTCCGAGCTTCGCACAAGAGACAATGATACAAGTATGTACATCATCCTTTCTACATTCCATCTGACGATTCGAATCTGTTTAGACATGAAATTTGGACGCGTTGGAGCGATAATCCAAGAGCTTCACTCACAACTTGGTGACGCCACCGCCCACTGCATCGCGGGTGAGAGAACGACTACTCATGAGGATCATTCTATTCCACTATGCCAGCTGTTGTACGTACCAACAGAAGCAGCGTCTTTATACGACTAAAGTCATGAGACTCCAGGAAAATTCCTTGTCGAGCTCACGGTCACTGTAAATCACGAACTTGAGATTGATATGAATTGAATTATCGTTCACCAGATTAGACCTGTACTATATATCCACACATACGCATGCAGACCAACGTTATAGACCGCCGACTTAGACCGCTTCGATCTGACTAATCCTGTGAAGGTCGTTTGGATTTGCCAGCTTGTGCTCTTGACAACCATGTCATCGTTATATCGTTCCACCATCAACGCACGCATTGCTCAACTACCAGGGTTACCGCAGTCTAGTAGAGAAGAATACGATGAGACGGACGAAATAACAGATTCGCTGGCCTCGCTGCCGTCTCCGAGCCATATGGGCCCGCCACCCGCGTAAGCCCCTGGACCACCCACGACCATGTTATCGTGTCCCGATTGACCTCTCTACGCGTAAGTGCATCGGCAACTCGTGCCCCAAACGTCTCCAATCCGGAATACGCACCGATCCGTCCTGACGCGTATGGACAATACTTTACGCAAGCCCTCCAGGTCGAGCTCCCGACGCGCGGACTTGTCGTTCGTGCATATCACACTGCCTTGCGAGGGAGTGGCGTCATGGTCATGCATCATGGCGCTGGATACTCTGCGTTGAGCTTTGCCTATCTTGCAAAGGAATTAGACGCCATGATCGGGAAGGACGTCGGAGTGTTGGCATTTGACGCACGCAGCCATGGTGAATCCTGCATCCCATTTCGTTTTCTTGTCGTTGTGTCCTTACATGTATGACAGGAAAAACCGTCCCGACGATGGGACAGCCGGACGACAACCTATCGATGGATGTATTGGTGGACGACTTTGTTGCACTCGTACGAGCAATGTTCAAGGACACGGATACTGCCCCCGTGCTTATGGTGATCTACTTCCGGTGCTGTATCGTTCCTTGATGGACATGTTCATTCCTTTCTTTCGGTAGCTTGTGGGTCACAGTATGGGTGGTTCGGTTGTCGTTCGCGCCTGTCCAAAACTTCAAGAACTCGGATATATCTTGTCCGGTGTTGCCGTTCTCGATGTGGTAGAAGGTAGGTATAGATATTCTGTGCGTATTCTACTCGCCAACAGTATTGGAAGGTACTGCGATCGATGCCTTGCCACACATGCATGCTCTCTTGGATACCCGTCCAGAAGGCTTCCATAGCGAAGAAGAAGCCATCAAATGGCAGTAAGTGCTGAGCCTCGCTTTCCCCGATCGTGACAGATCCCCAAATTAGCCTGACCACGCGCGCGATCAACAACCTTGCTTCAGCGCGGATATCCGTGCCATCGATCCTCGTTCCACAAGCGTCTGCGCTCACACCGTTGACGCGTGCGAATCAAGGCTTTGCCTTTCGATGGCGGACGCCGCTCAAATCGACCGCGCCGTATTGGCACTGTACGTCGTAACTTCCTCGTCCTTGCTTTCGGGTTCCGACTGACGCGTGCAGCATGGTTTGACTCCCTGTCGACGCTCTTTCTATCCGTTCGCACGGGGAGACTGCTGATCTTGGCTGGCCGAGAACGCCTCGACACGGCGCTTGAAATCGGACATATGCAGGGTAAGTTCCAGCTCAAGGTGATGACTGGCGGGGGTGGGGCGAACGTGGGGCATCTTGTGCACGAGGTGCGTTGCGGTGTGATCAGATTGCATAGACGCGAATGACGGTCACCTTGATTGTTCGGATATACAGGACGACCCAACCGAATTGGCGGAGCATCTGCGGGAGTTTTGGGAGAGGAATCAAAGGATCGTAGTAAAAGGGAAGGTTATCAAGCGGATCGGGGAAGTGTAACGTTAGAGTTGGAATCCCCAAAGCCAAAATGTCTGGGATTTCTTGTACCGATAATCGATCTTGTAATGAGAGAACATAGCACCTTCATCAGGGCTTGATGGCGTAGTTGGTTATCGCATCTGTCTAACACACAGAAGGTCCCCAGTTCGAGCCTGGGTCAAGTCATCATTTTTGGCTTCTCTCTCTTTTAGCCTCTACTAGCTGTTGCCCAAGAAATGTATACAAATCGATGCATACTTCTGAAAGCAACGTCGTAAATTTAAGCAGAGACAAGGGTACATCTGACTCTACAGTCTATGGTACAGACAATACAGCATCACTACACCTCCGGGCACGCAAACAACGTCGATTTGAGGAGAAAATGGTTATGGTAAGGGTATGCACGATTAAAACCGTTCGTTCAAAGTCCTGATTTAAAAGGCTGTCGTCGAATCGACCTCGATCGTGGGTACGATGGACGCGATGAACTTGAGGAAGACGACGAGATAAAAGTCCACGCGCATGCCTTCGACTTCCTCGTCCTCACCTCCCGCGCCGGCCGCCTTGTCATCCTTGTTCGACTTGCGTCCAAAGCCCCACTTCTTCTTGCCGTCCTTGCCCTCTTTGCCGTCCTTCTTGCGTGCTGCGAGTTGTTCTTCGACGACCCCTGCGTTCATGCGTTCGATGACTTTCTTCATGACGCTCGCATGTTTGCATGGGTGAACCGAAGCCGCTTGCAGAGAGGCGGAATGCGGGAATGCCTCGATGGTGACGGTCTTGAGCGCGTGATCAGCCGAGACGTCTTGGAAGATCTGGGACGGTGTGAGAGGGGTGCGATTCTAAAATGCCACGAGAAAGATGAGCAAAAGGCTTCCCCCGCGCTCATACAAGAACGCGTGACGCACCTCATCGTAACCGATCAACCAGATCCGTGGTGTCTGGTAGTACTTGTCGTACGTGATCATCACGTCGTACGTTCGCACTTGAAGTAGATTGCCCTTTGCGACCTCGATCTCGCTGGGGAGACCGTCAAGACGGGTCGCAGAATCGATGGTCACACTCACCTCGCGTCGAGGATGACCCCCGATGCAACTGCCTTGGGTGCCGCGGTCGCCTCATCCTCACCCTCTTCCAAACCCTCCTCTTCCATGTCCGGGATATCATCTAGATCAGGCGTCTCGGCGACCGTCGCACCCGTCGCCGAACCGATCGACACGTTCCCCACGGCATTCGCAAGCTCCTGGTCTGCATCCCCGTCGAGATCCGGAATATCATCGATTTCCCCTGGGTTCGCCGCCGAATCGACGGTGGGTTTCCGTCCTGCGTGCGTCTCGACCCACTCGTCTGCCGCACCGCCGGACGCGTCGCCGAAATTGAGCAGACGTTCTGCGTCTTCGTCGGCGTCGGTATAGGCGAGCGAGGTAGCTCGGCGGAGGCAGGGTACGCCACGGGTGACGAGGTATTGCTTGTCCGTGGGGAGGTAATCGCGGGCTTTGGACGCGTCGCCACGTTCCCTGGTCGCGCGTTCAGCACATCGATGCGCACAGTCCGTGGAGGTGATAGACATACCATGTCCAGACGGGGAACTTGTACGCAAGAAAATCGCCCGCAGCGACGAACTCCTCTGGTTGCGAGGTAAGATTTGAGAGAGATGGAGGACGAGTGCGTTGAAAGGCACACCTGGTGTTATTCTGCCATGCTCTTTGAATTTGCTTTCTTTAAGCACCTGTGAGATGCATCAGCGGCGAAAGTAGATCTCGAGGTATGACCGACGCACGGGGCTGAGGTAGTCCCGCACGGCCCAATATTGTTGCTGAGAATGGTGTAAGTCGACGTGTTCCGGAACTGAGCGAATGACTCGCCTGGATTGCATGCATTTCGCGCGTACAGAGTGCTTATGGTAGTGGTATGAGTCCAAGGATGAGACGGTCTGTTCAAACGTTGCCACAATCAGACCCTACACCAATCGATCTCTCCTAATCAGGAAACCACGTGGTGACTCCAGTCGTACTAGCATCAGGGAAGAACTACCTTATTCCAATGCGCTGGGCTGACCTAGGGAATATCAGGACCAAGGCCGCAGATTGTGTGTGTCCGTACTTGTATAGAGCATCCTAACTCACGGTATACATCGCATCAGGTATTCCTACCCCATAACAACCTCCGTCTCAGGTTGCTCCTTCTTGTGCTTTTTCTTTTTCTTCTCCTTTTTCTCCTCCGGTTGCGACACACCGCTGGCATCCTTGCCATCGTCCTTTTCTATGCTCTTGCGTTTCCGAGACTTTTCACTCGGCGGGTTCGCTAGTGTGGCAGAGTCCTTGGCCTCAACAGCCGCTGGCGGTGAGTCTGTGTCAAGCGAGTCCCCTTCTGACTTTTTGCCTTTCTCCGTCTTTTCGCCAATTGCAACAACAGAATTGCCCTCCGCTTCTCGTTTTCGCTTCTTCGACTTTTCTGTCGAGTCTTCGTTTTGCAATGGCGTACTTGCACCTACTTGGGGAGCAGTGGGCTCATTCACTTTCGGCGCAGGCTTTTCCCTTTTGTTCTTCTTCGATTTTGTGTTGCCTCCCTGCGTCTCCGAGCCCGCCTTGAGTGGATCCGTACCAAGAGTCTCGTCATTGGGCTTTTTTTCCCTCTCCTTTGCGTCGACGACCGTCCCCGGCTCATCAACGTCCATACTTGCATCGTCCTTGCCCTTTTTCTTTCGCTTCTTCGTCTGACCCTGACCCTCTATCTGCACGTCCGTGCTCGTCTTTGGGTCGCCCGAGGAATGGGAATCGTTCTTGGATTTTTTCTTTTTCTCCGCCTTCGGGCCCTTGCCCTCCGTTTGTACGTCCGTACCCGTCTTTGGATCGTCCGAGGAATGGGAATCATTCTTGGACTTTTTCTTTTTCTTCTTCTTCGAGTCACCGTCCTTTCCCTGCTCGTCAACTTCATCTTTCGATTGCACCTCCGCAACCGTCTGTGCGTTCCCCGCTTTTCTTCTTTTCTTCTTCCCCTTCTTTTCGGTAGTATCCACGGTGTCCCCAACCGGAGGTAGTGGTGATACGGTGTCGTTCTCCGCCGTAGCAGATTCGTTCGTCTGTCAATGATAATAAAGTCGCCGCTTTTCAGAGGCATATGTCATTTACCTTGATCTCTCCACTCGCCTCGTTCGTTTTCAAAGCCGACGTCGACTTTTTCTTCTTCGGCCTCTTGCCTTTTTTCGGTTTCTCCGACGACACGTCAGGTCCAGCATGCGCGTTGTTTCCAGGTGGCGGTCTCGACGAGACGCCCGGAGGCGTGGGTGCAGACCCGTTTGTGGTGACAGCTTCCGTTTTTGGTTTCAAAGCGCTGGACCGAGGTATTGTTCCGGGAGATGCTCGTCGAAGCGTACCGAGGGGTACGTCGTTCACGCCTGTCGCGAAACTTCGTCCTCGCGGAGCACGAAACGAACCCCGGCCTAGAAACCAGCCTCCTCCCCTCCCTCTACTACCCGGAACATCGCCATCATGATTGCCATTCACTCCGTTCTAACACAACGTCTTAGGTTAGACTCGAGGTCAAAGCACGCAGAAGAAAGAAAAAAAAAGTGCAAGGATGGTGATGCATACGCTTTTTGGTCCTTTATACAGGCCCTTTTGGTATTTTTCTGCTTCAGATATACACGACGTGTGGGATTTGTATTCAGCGGGGGTATGGAACGTCACGGAACAATCGATGCAATCGAAGCCGGAGCGACAACGACCGTGGTGTTGGTCGAGCTTGGGTTTTTTGACGACGTCGCTGCAGGCTAGTCATGATGGAGAGGTAATGAGGACGTGACGTGAAGATACAAAAGCCTACGAGAATCACTGACCATGACATCTGAATTGGGACGTGCGGGTTAGAGGTTGAAGGTTACAGGTGCAAGCCTGGCGGGATCACGCACTGAAATGAGACCATTTGAACGAGTCTGCGCACAGCGAGAACCCGATGTAGCGACCAACCAAAGTGACCGACCCAAATGGCGTACTTGTCGGACTTTCAAGGGATCTACCTTGTATAGCAGGAAATTTCCACCATTCTCACGCGGGCTCGTTTGCCCACTCGTACTCAAGCTTCTTGAAGGCCCTCCGAGTCAAAGTTGCGAGCAACGAGCAGTTTTTGAAGTATGTGAACTTCTGGTTGAATAACTTAGAAGCTAATCGATAGTTAGTTTGTATCGGCTTGAACAGCCCCTGTCCATGCAACCACCCAAACGTGGATAAGGATGGCGGCCCTGGTCCGCAGCCCCAAAAAGGCTTTCGACAAAGGTGCGTTCCGGTTACGTCGCCCTATAGTATGTCCACCTTTTCTGTGTCGACTCGGATGTACTCATGCCGCTGCAACTTTTCCCAGGCCTATCGCGATCAGCTGCTGACATGCTGCCGGCGCTCTTCTCGAGCGCATCAAGGGCTCAAGACCCAACTGCGGGTGAGTCCTCTCTCTCCTGCAATGGCCCGAGCAAACACTCAGGAAGAGCTCACCAAACCAGACACGGGCGAGATAGTATCCGAACCAACTCAGCCCGTTGGTGTGGCAGTGCTGCCGGTGGTATCTGTGCCCCTGTCTGGCACGAGTTTGGCACCAGCAACTGAATGTACTACTCCAAGTCGCAGTCCGAGTCATGGCACGAGCCACACAGCGGAGACTAGGATTGGCATGCCAACAGATCAACACTCTGACCTCCCCTGCCTCCGAGTTTGCATCCCTGTCGAATCCGGCAACACCATCACGCTCAGACATTGAATGCGACCAGACGACCACTCCGTTCTCGCAATGGAATGTCACCGACATCTACGGTGCCGATCGACTGCCACAGATGCATCGGATGAGTAAGAGGGCCAGGAGGAAGATGTTACTACGGAATTCTCACACATTGGCGACGAAGACACAGAGAAGGGCTTCGCTGGCCAGGGATCAGCAGAGGGACCGGGAATTAATCATCACGTCATGGCCACAATCTACGGCCACGTCACACGGCACCGGCACAGCAAGGTCCACAATGCCGACCTGGCTTGCGGCCGAGTATTCGCGCTTGCATGAGCGCCTTACGGACGAGATTAAACATCACAGATCCGGTTTTCCCAAATATCATTGACACAACTCCACTTATTATGGATCAAATAACGTGTAACTCGCCACAAAGCCCGTCTTTCAGCTGTCCACTGACATCTTTCACCAGCCTCGTTTCCCTAAGTGACTTCCTCACCTTCTCGACAAAATCCCACGTCCAGCCTGCCGTGCTGTGGGTGGCAGCTCTCCCGCACACTCTTATATCCACTTGCAAAGACACGGGTTTGCTCCATATGCTTGTCGTACTGTGGACACAGATCGAAATGTATATATACATTGTGGGCCACCGGTATGCATTCGGTCACAATGACTGTCACAAGATATTCCTCAGCTGGGGTCAGGCCATTCTCGATGCATTGACATCTTCGCTACGTGACCAGCTTGGGTTTCGTCTCACTCACCGTTGTGGATGCAATATCATGGTTTGTCAGAGCCTGGCTACGTTGGCAAATTTGAAATCATCGAAAATCACCGTCCAGGCACGTTCGTCATTCAGCTGACTCAACAAGACTGACGTTACCTTGTCCCGGTATGACATCCAGGTGAATCACATCGAGAATTGGGTCAACTTGTTTCTTCCTGTGCGTGGACTGGGCAAAATCACCCTCGTGCATTCGATACTAGATTTTTACATTTCCAATTCTGATGAGAATGGATATATAGACGATCTCATCCGGTATCTTGGATCACGAAGAGGCTCGCCACAAAAACGTTGGTGGCAAGATGCCCTGATCTGTATACTAGGTGGTCCGTCCCAGACATACATAAATTGATGTCATACTCCGAAAAGCTTCATTCATGGATCGTGCACATCCTCCGTGCGCTTTTCGAGTGAGCGCACCGGCTCACGAGAGAAGGAAGAGGGAGATGCACATGATCGATGGAATTACATACAGTACATGACGGAGAGAACCTGATGGTTTCATGATTACAAACATGTGGATACATAGATACATGCGGGCTCTGAGTTGTTTCTCGTCAAAACGTGCCCGCCTGCCCCGAAGTGGAGACATTACGAAGCAGATAGGCATGTTATGGCGCATCAGGCTCCTAGGCTCCTTAATTTTCAAAGCAGGTTGACACGTCGATGATAAACAGCTTCATGAGCTTCCGAATCCAATTCTTACAAGTAAACACTCTGCAGATCGATCAATAACCTGTTGGCTGGAGTGTAGGATCGGTGAATTTAATCTGAGTTCGGAACTAAGCACTAAGTGCTTGACGATATCAAGTCACGCCATCTCTACTATACAATCGTAGTGCCCACCTGTGCTTTGTATTACTGTCAGTTGAATTCGACTAGATTAGAATTAGAATGTGTACAGAGCGGTATTGTTTTTTTTTTTTTCATGATGAAACTCACCGGCTTGTTTCATTAAGAATGCTCCGAATCCGAAGCTTTCGTTTGTGGTGGGCTGTGGAACTTCTATATAGAATGGTAATTTAACAACCAGTCCGCCTGTTGTAATTGCGTTGACCCCTCGATTTTCTTTCCTCTCCACGCTCATGCCAGGCTGTGTATAGTTGTCAATTGGTTGGGAGGTGAGTCTCCCCGGGCCTTGTACATCAACATCTCCCTAGGCCATCGTCACCTTCCTCACAAAGAACCATGCTCACTTCAGTCCCTTTATCTAAATTCAGCATTTTTCCCGAGCACGTATACCCTTGTGTTCAGTATCAATGATACGGCATTACGGCATACACCATCCTCCCCTTTCTCACCTCCAATATCTTTTGCTCTGCTGCGTTCGCATTTCAATTCTGCAAGCAAGTCCCGCGGAAATTAACCCATACCCCTCTCAAGATCTCAAGAGCGCTCCATCCTCTGTTGCTATCCTGCCATGCGATCAGTGATCGCCATGCTTGGAGCTTGGAGGAGTCTCGGTCCATAAATGCTTTCAAAGACTCGATAAGTTTGGCAGAACATCTGATACTCGTCTCATGTCTGCACCATACCGAAGCCAATTGTGCGACGCGCTCAATTCAGCTCTAGTAACTACTCGTCAAGGCGCTGATGTATCGGTACGCGTCTGGTTAGCTTCTACATATTCACACCTTAAAATATGTCACAGGCAAGCGCGTGTACAGCAAGGGTACAGTGCAAATGGATAGATGGCTCGGGAAGGATGTGCGGCGCATCAATCTCGTGTAACATGCTACCCGCACACTTCAAGGATACCCACGCTAGGGAGGTGGAGGCAGATGGAAAGGTCTCCTGCCGCTGGATGGGATGTTCCAAGCGAGGATCATCCAAAAATTCCAACCGTCATATTCGTGAGTGTCACATGGGGCACCGAGACCCTGAAGGGCGGCACTCGAGTAGGCGGAAGCGCTAATACTTAGCCGAGCGCGCTGCGCAACAATCCCCCCCCTCTCAAGTTCGGCGACATGACTTCATGTAGGGGATGTCGTTCAGGGTCCGAACGCCGGTCCCGATGCCACTGATTGAGCTACGGACACGTTTTCTTCCATGCTGCACGCTCTAGCCTCCCACCTTCACTCCTCGCTGTTTCGTATGCTTTCTGCCTCGCCCTCTCAGGCTCCTCACATGCTTTTTTGTCTCGACCTCCAAAACATTCATGAAGCCCATGAGTTCACATGCATGTATGGACTCATCAAAATAGGCGCTGGACTACATACTTGAAGGCATGAGGCAACGGAAGGTACTGTCCTTGGTTGATTTCTCCGAGTCGTTTTAGTGGTTCATCATGCATTGTATATAGTCTGGCGTAATTCCATCAACCATGTGCATCTCCCTCTTCCATCTCTCATGAACCGGTGCCTCACTCGAAAAGCGCATGGAGGATGTGCACAATCTATGAATGAAACTTTTCGGAGTATGTCATGATTTATATGTCTGGGATGGACCGCCTAGTTTACGGATCGGAATATCTTGCTACCAACGTTTTTGCGGCGAGCCTCTTCGTGGACCAAGATACCGGATGAGGTCGTCTATATATTCATTCTCATCAGAATCGAAAATGTAAAAAACTAGCACGAGGGTGATTTTGGCCAACCCACGAACAGGAAGAAACAAGTTGCCCCGATTCTCGATTTGATTCACCCGGATGTTATACCGGGACAAGGTAATGCCAGATCATTCAGCTGAATGACAAATATGCCTGGATGGTGATCGTCGATGATTTCAAATTTGCCAACGTAGCCAAGCTCAGACAAACCATGACATTGCATCCACAACGGTGGGCGAGACGAAACCTAAGTTGGTCGCATAGCAGAGGTGTCAATACATTAGGAATGACCTGACTCCAGCTGAGAAATGTCTTGTGACAGACATTGTGACCGCATGCATACCGGACATAAAAGCGTGCGGGAGAGCTGCGACCCACAGCATGGCAGGCTGGGCGTGAGATTTTGTTGAGAAGGTGAGGAAGCCACACAAAGGAACGGGGTTGGTGAAAGATGTCAGTGGACAGCTGAAAGACGGGCTTTGCGGCGAGGCACACGTTATCTGATCCATCATAAGTGGAATTGTGTCGATAATATTTGGGAAAATCGGAGCCGTGATGCTTCATCTCGTCCGTAAAGTGCTCATAGCGCTGATACTCGGCCGCAAGTGCATGACGTGGCCATATATTGTAGCCGTGACATGATCCCCGGCCCCTCCACTAACCCTGGCCAGCGGAGCCCTTCTCCGTGTCTTCGTCGTCCGTGCGTGAGAACTCCGCAGTAACATCTTCCTCCTGGCCCTCTTCCTCATCCGATGCATCTGCGACAGTCAGATCGGCACCATAGGTGTTGGTGACATTCCACTGCGAGAACGGGGTGGTCGTCTAGTCACATTCAATGTCGGGGCGTGATGGTGTTGCCGGATTCGACAGGAATGCAAACTCGGAAGCCAGGGGTTGGTCTATTGGCATACCAATCCCAGTTTCCGCTGTATGGCTCGTGCCATGACTCGGACTGCGACTTGGAGTAGTAAGTTGCTGGTGTCAAACCCGCGCCCGGCACAGGTACCACCGGCAGCACTGCCACACCGACTGGTCGAGTTGGTTTGGTGAGTTCATCACGAGTGTTTGCTCGGGCCATTGCAGGAGAGAGAGAACTCACCTGCAGTTGGGTCTTGAGCCCTTTATGCACTCGAGCAGAGCACCGGCAGCGTGCCAGCGGCTGATCGCGATGGGTCTGGGAGAACGTGCAGCGTGAGTACATCTGAGTCGATGCAGGAAATCGCACCTTTATCGAAAGCCTTTCCGGGCTGCCCAGGGCCACGATCCTTCAAGTTATGTCCCAAAGGGGTTCTTTGTTCCTTTTGGCCGTCCGGCTCCACGTTTGGGGGGTAGCATGCACATGGGCTGTTCAAGTCGATACAAGCTAGTAATTGATTAGCTTCTAATCTATTCAATCAGACACTCACATGCTTGTCCAGTACAAAGACTTCTCGCGCTCGCCACTTTGAGGGCACTGAGTACGAATGGAGCATGCGCAAGAACAGTGGAAATTACCTGCCATACAAGGTAAGTCCCTTGAGTCTATTCGAAAGTCCGATCAGTATAGTCGGACTGTCATTTTTGCATGAAAATCTGAACCTCAAGCCTGAGTCACATGGCCTCTAAGATCTGATCTTCCGCATTGCGCATGTTAAGATCCAACACAAGAGCTAAGACCATGGTTCCATTAACAGCAATCCTAACTAAATACACTCGTGCAGACTAGTTTGCAGAGAACAGGCCCGAGCCATCCGAAACCTCGCAACTTGAAGTTCCGTATGCTTCAAATCGAGATCAGGGGCGGAGATCCCTGTTAAAACTACCGTCAGGGTATAGTGATGCCGACAAGTTCGCCGTTTGTGAACTGGACGAGGTCTTCGCTGGACGGACGCGACTGAGTCGCGTTGGCAGTCGACCAACAGCGTTGGATGAACTTCCACCGGCGCTCCGTGACAAACGCATTGCTAGGCCGTTTCGGCGTCATTCCTCTCGAGACGGCATGCACGACCTGCGCCTCGCGAGAGTAATAGTGGTAAGGCACCTTGCCCGTCAGGATCTGTGCGTGATCGTTGCATCGAACTGGGTCGGGCTGAAGAAGCGACACTGACCTGCAGCATCACGCCTCCGAATGAGTACACATCACTCTCCTTGGTCGGCGTCACTTCTGACGGTTCGTCGTCGCCATCAGAGATGTGAAGGTCGAGCAACTCAGGGGCTGTCCACCGTAACGTCCCCCTGGCTTGAACCGAAGTGGCGAATGTAGACCCACCGAGCTCCGTCAGTAACGTAGAGAGACCAAAATCAGAAATATAGCCTCTCCCGTTTGCGCAGACGAGCACATTTGACTGGTTATGATCATGAGTTTGCTTGTAACGTCACGAAGCGATCGTGATACGACGTACGCCAGATAGGTCCCCGTGCACGACGGAGCACGAATGTACTAATCAGGGATGTTTCAGAGGGTAAACCTGTGTGAAGAACCAATGTACTCACAATACCGTAGGCCGGACGCAGTATCATTAAGCTACAGAGTTGTGTCATGGAACTGTCCACCAGAGACCATAAAACACTTACCAGAGTGAGAATCCCAGTAATCAAGAGTTCATCGTAATAATCTTCCAGATAGTTGGTTAGAGACCCATGGTCTAACCAGGGGCATACCATGGCAGGGAACCGCCCAAATCCCGCCGTAGTCCCGAATAGCGGTAGAACATTGTCGTGTTTTAGGGATAACCAGATTTTCATTTCTCGGTGAAGCCGCTGGAAAATTGAGACCTCAGCACCTCGGCAGCCACCTCGCACACAAAGAACCAGGAAGGAGTACATACCCTTTTTTTCGTGGCAAAGTTTGCATCCTCGGCCGAATACGTTCTGATAGCTTTGATTGCGACCTGAGTTCATCAATAGTCACATCATTTACTACGGCGAATCACAAACCTTCACGGTCTCCCAGCTCGTTCTTAGCATCCCTTTATAGATGTCGGCGAATCCGCCGGATGCAACCGGATCGTGACCGACTCGGGTCACATGAATGGTGAGATCGTTTGAGGATCTCGAGTGGTAATCAGAGTGTGAGTGCATCGACGACATTCCCGGTGCACCATTGACTTACTCGTCCCGAGGATGCCAGTATGGTGCTTCGTGGAATGAATGACGTTGAGAAGCTGCAAAGGTCCCAAAATTCGCGTTATTCGATACAATATTCTGCGAACACGGTCAATAAAATAAGTGGAGTTATGTACAGTGCATGCATACCAAGTCTCTTATCCCTGAAATCACTTGTTCATACAGTGGCCAGGACACAGACCGTGTCTGCAGAGTGTGCGTGCTTATATCATCCACATAGTATGTCGGAAGGATATCACGGAGACTTCGGATGGTAATCGTCTTGCCTCCCGCAGTTGCAAGGTTGTAGCTTGGTGAGATAGCAATGGAGTGGATAGTATCCGTGTGTTCGATGATAGGTCCAACTCGCGCGTGTGTCGTAGTGTCCCAGAACATGATAGATGAATCTGCGGATGTCACGACGAATCTCCCGTTGGCCGCTACAATCATGCACTTTGGATCGCTGTTACTTCCGGTGGAGATGGGACGTTGAGCTTGAATACTTCCCGTAGACAAGTCAAGGCATTTTATGTCACCATCGGAAGATAAAGCGAAGAGAAGGATGCTGGTGGATGACCAGGTAAGGGATTGGTTCTCGTACGAATTGACTCTGATGGGGATATCAGCAAGCAGACATCCGTCATGACTGCTATAAATCCGGACGGATTCGTTCCACCATGTGGCAGTGGCAAAGAGATCCCCGTTCGGAGAGAATTTGATCGCAGCCAGGAAGTAGTTGTGTTCGAGGGGACCAACCAAGCACTCGCCAGACTGGATGGCCCAGACAGAGGCCGTCTTGTCATCTGAACCACTGGCAATTTTCGTCGCGTCTGGGGACACATCCACGGCACGCACCCAATGCCGATGCGCCTTGAACTCGATCAGTTTTTCGTGGCGTTCTGCATCCCACACGACCACCTGTCCACTGCCCGTTCCAGCAACGAACCACTTTCCGTCGGAGGACACCGCAATGCTGAGAACAGTGCTCCCTGCGTGCATGGGTGTTCCCACCTCCTGACAATCTCCGGTTTTCCAGACCCGAACCTTTCCACCATAGCCACCACCTATAATGTTTTTCTCATCGGCAAGAAAGGCAACCGAGCAAATGTCTTTTGACACATTGATGGTAGTCGTCTGGTAAGCGTTACTCGAATGTGGACTGTGTTCCATTTGAAAGTCTGTGACGCAAGTCAGTAGTTGCTCCTCGGTCATCCAACGACGTTCAACTTACCCGTTCCTGACCAGCTTATTGATCTGGAGAGCATTTGCCCAGGAGGTGGAGCAAAGCCTGATCCAATGTCGACAGTTATCCACCACAAGGTATCTCGAGGACACTGCGCATTGCGAATCGTGATAGGCACACCAGTCCATAAATATTATGTAGTTCACACAGTCATCTCGGTCGCGTGGACTTGTCTGTATCCCACAGGAGAGCGGGTTCGCCTGGGCACTTTGACGTTTTTTGTAAAATCTTTCTTGAAGAACTTCCTGTAAGTGTGTTTGTAGCGATAGCACTTGCTGGCAACGGAGTACGACACTCAATTGGGCAGGGAATGAGTGAAATGAAAAGTGTGTCGCGGTTAACGCGCCCGAAATTACTTAATTATGGCCGCCGGCGTGATTTGATAATAAGTATATTCAGCAGCGTTTCGCACCCCCTATTTGCGACTCAGCACCCTGGTCACCGCCAGACGCCTCAGAGAGCGTTGATCACCTTTTTCCAAACCCGAAAGGGCTGGCCCCGCATCGACATCTTTATTCCTGTCATACCAGCAAGCTTGCTTTATGTAATTCCGTTTTTCCTGAGCCGGATCACGAGGTAAGCACCTAACAATGCCAGTACCAACATTGTCCGATTACCACTCTATCATCTCCCCTTTCGCTCATGTCAGTGACATTGTGCGAACCTGTAGACACACCCCAGAGGAACAGGACGAGTATTCCAGATTCAGCGATGACCTCGGACAGCGCTGTCCATCATACGGACTTTTTTCGCATTCTATCATCTGTCGAATGTGGTCACCTGGTCAGCAGCGACGATCCTTGGTTCAGCTGCCGAACCAACGTATACGTATGAATCTCGGTTCGCACGATCAGCGGATGTTCGCGCCCTGAGATGTACACTTCCCGCCCTGACAATCTTACACGGTTGTCTCAACCCAGCCACGGTCCACATGAGTCCAAGGTAGGCTAACACACGCGATGTTTCTACTCTTGAAAGTGTCCTGCAGTAAATCACGACGGCTGCTTGCCGGAAATGTGGGAAAACCCCTTTCGAAAGTAGGCATGCATGAACTTGGCGAGTTTCGTGAGTATTCAATACTTGGCGTTCGTGATTGGGAATCAAATTTCAGATTTCTGGTAGTGAATGGTCCTACAATGCCTCATATGCAGGATGAGTGCTTTCTCCCTATCAGGAGTTGTACCGACAATGAACAAACCAATTTGAAGTCGCGGAAGCAGATATCTGCTTCACCCCTGTGTTGCCCAACTCGTTGCATGTTGTTTCATCTAGTCAATCAGCCGTACACTTTACAACCAACATCCTCGAAGTGTTAATCAGGTCTGCGCGTCCTCCGGTATGCATGTTACATTCTAACGGAAGGACGGGAGTTACAAACACGACTATGTTCTACATGCACGTTCCTAGAGCGGGGGTATCCTATGAACAATACAACCGTGAAAGTCCTTTCAATTCTCAGAAACCTAAAATTATCACCCACACTACCACATCAACCCTGGCAGTGTTCACGGCTTTCCAAACTTGACCGCCCACGTCTCTTTACACGCCTGCGACCCAGGCAGCCGTCGCTTCTTTTCAAACTCCTCGTCCCGCTCGAGCCCCTTGAATGCGGTGGTCTCACCCAGCCAATCGATCCTCTTTAGGCGCATTTCCTTTTCGTTCCTCGCCTTTGCTGCCTTCTCGATCGCCTCCTTCTTCGGCTTGTCATGTACGACGATACCCCATTCTGAATCCACAATCGGCTCCTGGAGCATCGCGTAGAGACCCTCGAAGATGGCGCTGCACGTGACCATTGACCCTGTGGGAGCGCGGATATCAATCGACCACGGGAAGGCTTTGGAGATGATGCGGACTTCATGCGTCGGCTGTGCGAAGGCAGGCTGAAGTGCCACTTGTTGGTACGTGGAGAGAAGGATCCCCTCTCGTGCTGGTTTGCGGAGGTCGTAGCGAATGATTGTCATGTCTGCTGCGAGTGCAGGATTCAGGTGTGGTTGTGGTTGTGGTTGACTGGAGTGCATGCGACTATCTGGATCTATACGGGAATGTGAGAAAGGGATGTGAACGGAGGTAGTGTACAAGCTTACAGAACTGCCACCCGGGTGGTCGTTGATAATAATGATCATTGTGTTGAGAAGGATCGTTATATCCTGATGGAAGATAGACGTGTGGATTGTATGGTGTTTGGTACCATGGAGGACGATTTCTGTAGGGATCCATGTAGTACGATGGGGATGGGGATGAGAAATGACTCTGAGAAAAACGAAGTCGGCGGGTGCGCTTTTAAGGGCACAGTGGGCGCTCCGAGAATGGATAGCAAAATAGGCCGACTCCGCGATCAAGCCAGCGCCTCCGCCCAAGATGGTTCACAATCGGTGCAGACTTCGTAGCGAGAGCTCTGAATGAATCATGGGAGGCTGTGCGTCGGTCCAAGCCTATGACCTCGGGCGAGTTCCCAGCATCCCCCTGAAGGCTGTGACACCGACTCGGCCGACGTTGAGGCAGTCCACCATGGATCTGTTGCGTCGCATGAATACATCTGTATGTAACGGCAAGTACTGTACCTACTACCTCCCCCTCAGATCATTGGGGACCACGCATACTGGGAGCTCAGCTGAGTAACCGACGCACCTATGACACTGTTGGGAGCTGTGACCTGGTCACGTCGCCCGACGGAGGTCATTGCAAACGTATAGGAAAGCTGCGAGGAGAGGCGCAGGGTCCGGGGTTGACACGGACGTTGCTCACAGCGTCGCGCGTCAGCGACATAGCAATCGAGAGCGACGGGGCGTCGAAGCGGAGTTCGAAGCTATGATGCGGAGATGTGGCCGTGCCGAAGTGCCGCTGAGTTACCCGATATACAATTAGATAATCAAATTATGTCTGGCCGCTTTATGTCAATCCGAAACACGACGAAGTGGCATTGCAGGGTGATGACAAACTGCCTCGAATTCGGGCTGTAATCTGTGCGCGCTGATCTGTCTGTGATGCAGACTACAACTTCTTCGTGGGCGTGATACGAAGTGCGACGTCGAAGATCATGACGTTAACCGTGCTCGTCCATCGCACAGCTTGACGGCCGCAAGACGAGGCTTCGTCTGATCTATTCGGCAGGGAATTGGATTACATAAGGTTCGTACCTTCATGAGATGGCATGTGTCGCAGATAAGCCACCTGGCAACTGAGTAATCCTTCTTTCCAACCTCCATGTCGTTCGCTTCCGCGTTTCGTGCCCCCGCACGCAGGGCTCTCTCGTCCGTTTCCATCAGGAGAACTGGTCTCAGCGCAGTTGCCTTGAGAAGCTTTTCTACCGAGGCTCCTCCCCCTCCCCCTCCAAAGTCTAATTTTGGCCTTTATGCTGGTCTGGGGGCAGTTGGATTCGGAGGGGTTGCCTACTACCTTCTGACTTCCTCCCCCGACTCTTCCAAGTCTCCCGCGGCCAAATCTACTGCCACGCAAGCTACCAAGTTCGTTCCTACCAAGGCGGACTATGAAAAGGTATAGTGGCGCTTATCCTCCCACACGACCCACTTGACCGAAAGGTACCAGGTTTACAAGCGTGTCAGCGAAGTTATTGACGAAGCTGGTAGCTATGACGGTAGGCATCCATTTTTTCACTCCCTCCAATGTCGTTCGTAACCGTAGACAGACGGGTCCTTTGCTCCTGTTTTACTCCGTCTCGCATGGCACGCTTCCGGCACGTACGACAAGAATTCTAACACTGGTGGCAGGTATGTCTTCAGTTCTTTAAATCTCTCCTTTCACTGATCATCTTTCTCTTAGTAATTATGCTACTATGCGCTTCGAACCCGAAGCGTTGCACAGCGCTAACGCAGGTCTTCATGTTGCTCGCGGGCTCATGGAAAATGTGAAGAAGGAATTCAACTGGATATCCTACGGTGACTTGTGGACTCTTGCCGGTGTTTGTGCAGTTCAGGAAATGGGCGGTCCAAAGATTCCTTGGAGACCCGGACGTATCGACGGATTCGCCGTAAACGCAACTCCGGATGGGCGACTTCCAGATGCAACCCAGGGTGCACCGCATCTCCGGGAGGTGAGCCTGGATGCTATTCTAGCCCAGAGTCTAGACAAATTTGACTATTTCATCCGAACAGATCTTCTACCGCATGGGCTTCGATGACCGGGAAATTGTAGCACTCTCTGGTGCTCATGCTGTTGGTCGCTGCCACACCGACAGGTAAGGATACCGCTGAAACCGATGTATTGTACCTCACCGCATGACATAGATCTGGTTTTGAGGGTCCCTGGACCTTCTCCCCGGTTACATTCTCGAACGAGTACTTCAAGTTGCTGTTCAGTGAGACGTACGTCTTCCGAAATATCTCCTTTTGGTCGTCGTTGATGGAGGACCATAGCTGGGTTTGGAAGAAGTGGAACGGCCCAAAGCAATTAGAAGATAAGAAGACCCGGTCTCTCATGATGTTGCCGTAAGTATCTACTCGACGTTTATGATTAATACATGGATTGACCGAATGCTTCTCTAGAACTGACTATGTTCTTACCCAAGACAAGAGCTTCAAAAAGTGGGCCAAGGCGTACGCTGACGACGAAGAGCTTTGGTTCAAGGAGTATGTTTTATTGTCTTCTCTTCCTCGAATGCCTTGAATAGTGAATGACGCATTTCCATCCTAGCTTTTCCGCCGCATTCTCTAAGATGCTGGAGCTCGGCGTACCTCCTAATCAGTTCCAGTCCTCCGAACCTTGGATCATGGATGATGCGTAGGGAGAACGCTCCTTTTATCTGTATGTATAATGGAACACTTGCCTCCGTTAGTTGTCAGGGTTGTGTACAGAGACGGCGCCAGGTCTGTGTGCTAGACTTGTGTAGAAAAATGTTCAATGCTTTGGTGATCGGGAGCTCTTGTGCCACGTTTGAATCTCAGAACTCGAACGGATCGTTTTAAGTAAAAGGGATACGTACGAGACGCGACACTGTCAATCGGCCTACTCGACCGTCGTGTGCAAGTCATCACTGAGCACGGCGACAAAGCAAACTTGAGCGCGGACTTGCGCCATGGTTTGACATGGCATCACGCCCCTCGTACCAAAACAGTATCTCGATGTTAATGTATCGTAGACCGTAAACGTTCAGATGACAAGGAGCGACGTAGTTGTAAAAGTCCAAAGAATGTGACGGTCAAGCGGAATCAAATGATGGTAGGTAGCGTAGGTATTTCGATCGTGTGACGGTACCGTCTCAATTCACGCTCGCGGATCGTGCGTCTTGCGTTCAGCCTGGAAACGTACCACGCTCAGTATCCCGATCGCTGACACGACCGGGCGGGCTTACACGGCGAGAAACGAATTGGAATAGCCTGGCGCGAACGTCGTCAGTGGCGTCGTGGACGGGCATGACCGACTTGGAGCGGCTCACATCGGCTGAGGACCACGGCGGGCGCGCCGACCCAATAACGATCGCCCTGGACGAGGAACTGCAATCATGATGCGGGTCGAATCGCGAACGCGTCCATCGAAAGACGGCAGACTCACTACCACGCCGGTGAGGATGGACACCAAGCTGGGACGAGAACGCGTGAGCGGCGGCGCGGAACCCGGTCGGGACGACTTGCCAGGTCAGGACGCCCATGTTGACGAAGACGACGACCAGATAGCGGACGACGTTGGTTCGGCCTCGGAGTTCTGACTTCCACAGGTACCTGAAGATGGTGGTCGTGATCGTGATATCGCATATCGTGCTCACGCCTGCGGCGAGGGGGATGAGCTAAGGACGGCATTCAGATCTGCGTGCGCTGTCGACGAACGGACCTCTTACTGGAGTCATGTAGAGGAACTCTATGGTCCCGTGCTTGATGCTTGCGTGAGAGGACGGTCAGAGTCTGCCAGAAGGGGGAAGGGGATGTACAAACGCCTCTATGGATGCCCCTGAGAGGAGCTCAGCCGTCAGCCATAAAGTGGAGATGAACAGAGACACTAACAAGTGCCGAGCCCTGGAACACGTCAAGATGGCCTAGGTGAGACATGAAAATGCTCACCAGCTTGTGAGAGTGCTAGCGTAAACTGTGTGTTGGCAGTATTTGCTAACCGTCGCATGAGACAAACGGACGACCTACAACAGCGACCGTAATGCTTCGTTTATTCCGAGTGACTATCGAGATTCAGTAGGCATGCAACTTCTTGCCCCTCGATGAAAAGAGGCTTACTTATCCAAATTCGATGGCAATAGAAACTGGAAAAATTGTGAGGGTGAATAAATGACCTGACGAACGTACAAACCTTTGTACAGCAAAGTTAATTACGTACTGAAGCTTTGGAGTGAGTCCAGGAGTCTAAGACGTGAGATAATAGAGGCTTACATTCATAGGAACTGCGGCCTTCAATTTCAGGCTTCATACGACGGTTCAGATCGTGAGCAGTTGAATACTCACAAAAGAACCCCTGCGAATACAATCAATTAGCGTTGAAGTGGCTCACCGGGGACCCACTGACCATGGTAGGTCCGTGACACACATTGCGCCACTACTTTGACGATGGCACAGCACGAGCATGTTCCAGTAAAACTCAGTGATTCCAACGAGATGCACTATGTCTGCAATGCTAGAAAACAAGAGTCATTTTATGCGGAGAGACATCGATGTGAGACAGACAAGACCAAAAGAACCTGCAGTATTGTGGGTCTGTGGGTCTAGGACCAGAAGCGGAACACGAGCAAGACGCACCAACAACTTGATGAAGGCGGGATCTTTCGGAAAGGACCACGCGTAGTATGCCGATTGTCCCAAAGAAACGCCATACAATCTGTTTGACCGTTGGTATGTAAATGGGAGATCGGAATGACCATACGCACAAACTCGACACACTCAGTCCTGGTTTATGTTATTGTCCCTTCGGCGACTATGGCAGGGAAAGTCAACTTACCAACCAATCCTGGCGCCCACGCTGATGTCACGAGGTTGCTGGGCATGATTGAACTACTGCAAGCCTAGGGACTCGTTCGTCCTTGGAACTCCAAGACTTGTAGCCTGAGCTGGAGGTGGGTGAAGAACCACAGTCACGCTTAACCTTAAAGAACGTGATTGATACTGAAGGGCGTAGATACGGTATTCGCTTCGCACCTTTTCTCAAGCTTAACGAGACACTTTATACAAAGTCGTGCACCCTAAACGACCCGGGGTAATGCAGCGGCCAACTCACGCTATATGGGGATACGGTAACCGGACAGACGGTTTGCCAGTGAAGTGTGTTGGCCCGACGGACACCATTCTACCAACAAATATCCGATGGTGGATTTCGGTTCGAGGCAGTCTACCGGTGGCGTCAATTGTAGGCGACAATCGCGAGATGCGGCTAGGATGGCTCCGGACGATACCTACAAGCATGGTACAATTGCCATTCAGCTTGGATTCTGTCGCAACCGTCGGAGCCATTTTGACCTGAATCTTCTGACCGGATAACCCTAAAATCGGCGGAGGGGGATAGATCGTATTGGATTCGGGTGCGAATAGACGTAACAGGGTCAACACCATTTGGAAGGGTTACCCTGGAAGGCTGACGCCGCACGGGGACTTGCTGCCAGAGAGAGGCAGCCAACTTGAAGTGGCAGGTGACCCATCAAGAAACTCCTTTGGCTTGGCTGCGGACCTGAGTGACTTGCTCAAGTGCTACTCGCTTAGGCTTCAAGGTAGAAGTGGTCGAACCGCAATGAACCTCCAGAGCTGCGCGACAAGCAATCGGGTTTAAATGCGTTAGCGCTGAATCGCACGGTAGCTGCTCTTCGACATGGGGTCTTCAGATCCTTCACTCAGAAAGACGGTCTGTGGTCTTAGCCTATTTTCCATCGATCGTGGAAGCAATTCGGAGGGAGAGCGTTGATATTTCCAAGCTTGGTCAGTAAATCCTACCAGGCTAGAGGATGGTGTCTATCTTGAGAGCCACAAGACAAAATTTTGTATCACAAAGAAGACCTGTTCTGAAGCCTTGAAAGGTTTCTTGCATGCAACGTATGTCTGAACAAAGTTAGGTTAGTAACTACAATGTAGAACGTCGTGCCCAAAAAGGGAATCGATGACAGCAGCGGCTTACGAACACGCTTGGTATCGCATCTCATGTCCGCACCTTTCCCTACCCACTCAACATCACTTCCCGCAGCAGAACCTATCGCATACACCATCGCTGGTTGCTCAGAACACAGCGGGCACTATGTTGCCGAGAACATTCTCGTGGACAGACCCCAAGACCAATCAAGCCGGTGGAGTGGGGCACAACAACCGCCGAGTATGAGACAGTGGATTTTACTTCGTCTAGAAACGTTGGGCGTCGTCAGTTGAGTGCCAAATTTTGCTCGCGGGCACAACGTTTTCGTGTTGTGCGGGACGTCGCTGTGTTTCGAGACAGTCTACTAACACGTGGGGATGTATTTGACTTTAGAAAGCATCACGTTTGGCAAGGTACGCGAGAGACGATGTGATATGACGTCTGTGCTGGCACTCACTCTTGCGTCCATAGTTCCAAAGAAGTATGTCCTGCTTGCGTTTTCTGTCATTTCGCGCATGTCATGCGTCTGTTCTTCCAGAGCATCCTTGTAACATGAAAGAGTTCAAACTCTACGTGGGCCTCAATCCAGACCATATGATTCAAGTCTTGCACGCGGGTCTGCGAGATGACTCTGTCCCAGAGACTTTCTCGATCAAAACTGTGAATAGGGATGGCGTGCCGTTCCCCACACGGTTTATCAAGATTGTACCGCTTTCGTGAGTAAAATTGTTTGCTATGTCGTCTCGACTCAGTTTGTTTCCTCGGTGCGTATAGAGCACACGGGCAGAGCTTTCACATTTCTATTTGGCACGTCTCTATCTCAGGCATTACAGAGCCTTCGTATGTGGAGCGCATACGTGTGCGCTATGATGAGGTGAGTTTTTCCCAGTAATGTGTATATCCCTCGTTTCTCGGAATGCGTAGGCTTCTTGGAATATCGTTCTCATGGACCCGTGTATAGCATCGTGAAACGGTCGTCCTTCGGCAAATTCTCAAGCATCTCCGCGAACGACGGCTTTTGACGCCCTACCAATCAATCCTCTCCCGCACTCAAATCCAATTTGAACATCCCATCGTGACATCGTTACACACTTCCCTTGTTCTTCAAGGGAATTGGGACGAAGGCGAGCGACTTCTTGCACAGGCATCGTCTTCTGGTCTCTTCCAATCCTATCTTCAGTCTTGTCAACCGCATGCTCAGTGGCGGCGCCTCCACGGGGTCGACGCTGATGGTGATGCACCATCAAAACGTGGCGGACATGCAATGTGCATCGATCCTGACAATGGGCAAATCTATCTCTTCGGTGGTTGGGATGGGTATAAATCCCTCGACGACTTTTGGATGTACGATATCCGCACCGAACGGTGGCATGTCATCGGTCATAGTACTACGCTCGAAAAGAATGGGCCGATTGCCCGAAGCTGTCACAAGATGGTGTTTGATACCAAGTCAGGGTGCATCTACGTGTTGGGCAGGCTGGGTGATGGGGATGTCATGCCCCCAAGGCCCGAGGACGAGGAAACCTTGCGACGGGCCGGGGAGCGAGTTGGCGCGAGAACAACATATTGTTCCGAATTTTATAGATATCATACGAGGGGCTTGGATGCGGGAAAGTGGGACTTACTTTCGTTCGATACAGCGGTAAGTGTGTGGCATTCATTTATAACAGTCATGTCGACTGAGATTGCCTTCCTAGAGCTCGGGTGGTCCACCCCTCATTTTCGATCATCAGATGGTGATGGACTGTGATGCGCAGGTGCTCTACGTCTCTGGAGGTCGTGTTGTTGATGGAGATTGGGACTCTCCGAAGTATTCGGGGTTGTATAGCTACAGCGTTCGGACGAGCAAATGGAAGTTACTCCAGTAAGTTCTAGCTTATCGATGGAGATCGAGGCCGAATCTTGACATTCTCTAGGCCCGTTCAGTCCCCATCTTCTCCGACATCACAACCAGCACTTCTACCCCGCTTCGGACACTCCATGGTCCTCGATCCACACACGCACATGCTCTTCATCTTTGCTGGTCAACGTGATAACAGATACCTATCGGACATGTACGCGTACGACATCACAAGTAACACTATGTCAGAACTATTCAGCAACTTTAGCGCGAGTGGGGGCCCGGACGCTTGTTTTACGCAGAGGGCGGTGATTGACCCGAATCTGAAGGAGGTCTATGTGTGGGTAGCTATTCCCTACGCTTATTTTTGCCGATGTCTTTTCCGTCCTCTGATTGGAAGCGCTAACACGTTGCTGTAGGTTTTGTGGGCTTACGCGGGCGCAGCAGTCTTCTGCCTTGACGGTCCTCCGATCCGACGCGCCCAATTGGGTGTACCAATATTCGAATCCCACTCAACCGGGGAGGTGGACACGGATTTTACCCAAGGTAGTCTCTGAAACTCTGAGTGGTGGTGGGATTGAATCCGGGCATGTCCACGGAGGAGGAAAGAGCAGAGAGCTTGAACCAGATGAGGCAAGGGAACGGAGCGAGTCGTTGGTGCCGTTACCGAGGTATGCACACCAAGTGGTGTATGATGAACGAACGAAGAAGGTATACATGCATGGTGGAAATGCGGGTGAAGGGAGAGAAGCTAATGACCCGAAGGGGAATGAGGAAACAAGGGTAGAGGAAGGGGCACGTATTGGGGCACGTGAGAGGGGTGGAGGCGAGGCCGAGGTTGATGGCAACAGGGACGGCTCTGGGTCCCGGAATGGGACAGAAGGTGATGTAGGCGGAGAGGAAAGGACGAAATCGGAGCTGAGGGAGACGAGGCTAGATGATTTCTGGGCGATGGATCTCGTCAGGTGAGTGCGAGGTTTGATATGTGATATCTCAGGGGATTTTCCTTATGTGACCCTTCAGAGCCGCGCCGGAAGAGGTCATACGGCAAGCCAAATATTTAATTCGAAAACAACGGTAAGGACGTCTTGGCATCGAAGGGGATGTTACTCAAGGGTACATTGTGGATACAGGTTCCGCGAGATGTGCGAAGAACAGCCTGCAGTGAAGGCGTTGCGATACCTGCAAAATGAGGTCTCGGAGGTCGTCGACCATACCAACCCGGAAGAGGCGACCGTGTTCCGCTCTCTTCTAGCACATCTGCTGTCTCCAAGTGTGTTGATGGCCGGAGGAGACGCGACCGCATCAGCACGCGATGGTGCTGAACGGGAGGAACCCCCGAAGAAGCGCTCGCGACCAAATACGCCGGACGAAGTGTGGACGAACGTGATCGACGGAGAAGACGACGAGGCGCAGAATACCTCGCACACACCTGCAGAATCCATTACCCGCTCGTCGACGCCAGCGAAACGAAATCGAGCTGTGTTACAAATGAATGAAGACCCCCACGAGACGAGGATGCGTGGAGAAGGTAAAAAACCAGTGTCTGCGGAGTGGTTCAGCCAGCGCACGGAAATGTTTGAAAGTTTGTTGGCGTTCGTTGGGGATGATGTGAAACAGCCGAGAGGGTCGTTGTTGGATCTGGTGGATGCAGACGACGGGTTGTAAGAATGGAGTCGGAAGCTAGTCTTCTTGACTGCATTCGAGATGCTTGTATGATGACCACGATATCACAGACAATCATGCTCGTCTAACGTGGGGGTTGTAAGCTTTGAGACGATCTCTTTTTTGCACTCTTCTGTGATGGCGGATCAGAGGGCTTGGTGTCGATGACAGTCAAACAATTTGTACATCGTTCAGTATAGGTGGAAGAAGTTTCCACCAGACATTGACATACATCTGGAAAATGAAAATGAGCCCGAGGAAACAGTGACCTTGCCCTATTGAGTTCGTCGACGCCAATAGCACGGGGACAGCCCTAGTCCAGTGCGTCCTCTACTCCCTCCGCTACCTCCGCCTCGTATCGGAGACCACCACCACCCCGGCCAGTCCATCCAATCCTCTTCTCCACCTGAGGGGGCCTCCGTCAGCTTCAGTCGCGTCGGGCCCATCAGGTTGCAACAATACGCTCAAGCACATCTCGGCCTTTGGGAGCGGGACAAGCCTGGAGCATTTCCTTGGGACAACAAAGTACCCTTTCACATGTCCAGGCTTTCGACAGCTCGTGTTATTACGAACAGATTCCGGCAATTATACACGTGGAAGAGAGGGCAGGGGAACGAAGGAAGTGACGCTGTCTACCGACCTCAGGCTGGTAAGTCCCACTCACTTGCTGGTCTACCTTAACTTCAATGGGACACAAAAAAACATCCGCACGTCCTCCGCTTTATCCTAGTGTCGACCCTATGTCTCTCCCGCGCTAACAATGTGACGGTCGTATGTTCTCATACCTGAGTCGATCGCTTAGTATACTCGTCAGGCGATGCTTTCGCGATCCAGCTTCAGGTTTGGAACACCTGCTAATAGATATCAGTACACGCTCCAGTTGTGTCGCCCACAACGCTCTCTTCACAGCCAGTACCCAAACCGAATTCCTGCATCGGTCTCAGTCGCGATGGGCACGGCTTGAAGCAGTACGTTATGTCTATTTTGGGAGTGTGAAGCATTTCCTTTGGATGACAAGGTATTTTTTTCCTGTATCTACTCGACTTTCGAAAGCTCATGTTAGTGCAGTGTCTGCCAAATTACTATTCTGGCGGAAGACAGTGCAGGAGAACGAATCTAGACCGACCTGGTAAACCCGAGTTTGTTTTTCCAGGAAGGCGTTTGGTCGGGTCCAAAAATTGAACAAACTACGAAACTTAGTTTATTTGATGAAGTGAGTATCGATCATGTGAGTTTTGTTTTCGTGGTATTCCTTACATACTCTGAGATTGAACAACTATTGAAATAGTACGACCTTGCTGCCACAGAAGGTTCCGAAAGAGAGCATTGTCCTGTTCTTCCTCCGCTGTATGCGCGCGTCCCGGACGAGGTGCTTCTTTCAGAGATCGCAGGGACTACCGTCGAGAAACTGACAAAGGTGGTTCTGTCTGTCATTGACAATCAGATACTCAACAGACTCACCAAATAGATGCGCATGTGTCGTGTGACAGCAAGCAGCATTCTGTAATAATCGTGCACGGGCTGCACACAGTCTGTCGGGAACTCTTACGGCGCGCCTCTTCCGAAAATGTCCTATTCTAGGAGGACTCAAGCAAAGCGGAGACTCGGTTCGTTGCTCTGTTATTCTGCTTTGCACGCAGAGGACGGAGTGCCCAAACGCCTGATGGCGTTCCGCTTACAAGCAAGGTCGAGTTTGCGATTCGGTGTGCCTTGTAGCAACTCGGATAATGGGAAGCAGGGGGAATGGTGGATGTTGAGGATGTTGGGTGATGGTAAGGCGCGTACTGGAAATTGGGAGATGCTGAAGCAGCGGTATACGTAGGGTTGATCGTGAGTGTTTTTCAAAGCTGGAACATGACAGGCTCATTCCCGGATCCCCCTTGTTAACGTAGATCGAGACGTAGGCGGGGAACAGTCCAAAAAAGAATCGATGGAGTAGCAGATACAGTTGGGCCGACTCGTGCAGGGGATCTCTGGCGTCGGGATCATGTCAGTTCGTATCGTGCGTCCTGCACAACAAACATAACGGTCGCGCACTCTCATATCTGAGTTGATCAATTATGCTCCTTATCAGGCAAGATGTCCACTCTTCGCCAATGCACTTTACTCGTTTGCAGTTCGGTTTGGTCCAAGATATATACGGTCGTCCCATCGGCATCCATTCTCGCACTGCGGGCCTCCGATACCCTGACTTTGATCGTTGTCAATCATACAGAACTCTTTGCAGGCGCAGGCACCATAGAAAGGCTGCGTGATGCGCTCGCAGTGGTGAAACTTCTTCGGACTCTGACCTGGCTAGGTCGTGACGACGTTTTGGCGAGCTACCATGTCCCTAGGAAACGTGAGGTCCGGGCGAGTGCTGACGCGGAGGGTTATCGAAACTGCCTTTCTCGTGGATGGCTGTCCTTGGGAAGAGGGTCGGGCTGAGAAGCGAGCGCTAGTGGCGGAGGGCGGGCGATCCACGTACTCCATGCTTAGTAGTCTGGAGGCAGGGCCGCGCGAGACTTGTGTTATGGTAAGTGCTCGTGTTTTGAGAAATGCATGTTTTTCAACCATTCCTGCAGGCAGAAAACAACTCTCTACGTATGGTAGATCGTCAGATAGAATATCAGGCTGGAATCATACCGTTCCCCCAAGCCACGGCGTTGAACCCTACGAAGAAATGTCCACCTTAGTGGTCCCGTCCGCCACTAGTCTAAATCTTGCGTTCTCACGTACGCAGCGCTCGCCGCTTCGAACCCTTGCGCAGGAACTCGGAAGTTTCCACGCCGATTTCTAGGGAGTCGTCGTACGCTCAGGCTTGCGTATGTAAGACATAGTCATGAGTTCGCCTTATCATAGGCGCCCAAACAATCACCTCATCCTGCTTTCTCCGTTGCTCGCTTCCTTATCATTCACGGATACGCGCTTGTTATCCATATGGATTCGGTCCCTCTCCATGACGAAGAAGTTCCTAGACCCTTCATCAGGAAGCTTTCATGCCAGCCATGTTTCTACACAGGATGAGGCGGTTACCCCACCACGTTCAGTGAGGCCATACGTAAGACATAGCCATGGCCACACATAAATGAGGCTTATCATGTGCATCAACCCCCAAAGATTCCCTGCCCAGCATGTTTTTCCTCTTGTTCGCTTCGCTGCTCTTTGCCGAGGCTGTACGAGCGGCCTCCGACAATAAAACCACCACCGGATGCCCTACTCCCGATCCAACGACATATGATCGCCGTAGCGTGTGGAGTCTTCTGGCCAGCTGCGGGCTGACCCTCTTGATTTGCGTCTGGCATGCCGTCCATCCCGCGGTTCCCCTCCCCTACTTCAAATGGTACCACACCGTCCTCTATCGGTTAGGTTTGATGATCATCACTTTCTTCACTCCCGAACTCATGATCGAGATCGCATTTATGGAGTGGTTGGAGGCCAGGCGAATGACAAAATATGTTCGTGATATGTTCTCCATTGACCGAGTGTCGTGAGATTTCTCACGACAAGCATCCATGTGCAGATGATCGTAGATACGAATGGTGGACCATGACGCACAGTTACTTTGCTTTGAATGGTGGCTTTGCTCTTTGTGATAACTCAAGCACCAAAGAGCTTTCTATCCGTGGAACTCACAGCGTTGGCAAGTTGCTTGATCTCATGGACAAGGTTGAAATCGTCAATCTAGTTGTTACTGAAGACGACATCAAGGATAGAAGCAAATCCGACGCTCTAGGAAAGGCAATCCTGATCGTTCAGCTGTCATGGTTCACTACCCAGGTCATCGTCCGACTTTTCCACTATCTTACGGTGACCCTGGCCGAGCTGGACACGGTTTGCATGGCACTTCTTACACTTCCGCTCCTCTTCTGTTGGTGGGAAAAACCATGTTTCCCTGGACGTCCGTATATCTTCATCATGCGTGATGCAAAGCCAGATGACGGGACGGAGTGGTCGCCAATGATCGCTGATCGATCAAAGAAGCTGCGGGTGAGTGCCAGACATCCCCAATCTAGCAAGTATTGATCCGGGGTACTCACAGAACAACGTCGAGATTGAAACCCGGAGGAGTCGCTGGGATCTCCTCTTCCCTGCTACATCGAACTCTAATACAGAGATTTTGTCTCCTGTCTGTTTCACTTGGGCCATCTTTGGCGCGTTACATGCAATTGCATGGAACTACGACTTTCCATCTAGGTCTGAGAAGGTTATTTGGCGTGTCTCATCACTTGTTTTAGCTGGATCACCCATCTTCTTTGTGGCTACGATACCGATCGCAGGTTGGCTTGACCCTCCTGAATGGGTGGGGATCATAATGGGTTGGACATTTCCTGTTCTCGGTGTTGTATCGCGATTAATATTGGTCATCCTCATGCTCATGAGTCTTCGCTCGCTCCCCCCTTCTTCGTATGTAGTCGTTCCATGGACCAACTACATTCCACATCTGTAGTCGCTCCTGACATCATGTTTCTAGGCTTGCACGTACGAGTATCCTTACAGCCCTGTCCCGATTCCGAAATTCATGTAATCCATCTTCTGCTGTGTCACTGGCCAGATGATCAACCGTGTCTGTATCTCAGGACCATTAGAATCTGCTCTACACGTGGTCGACAGTCATTACAAAAGAGAGAGAAATACTCACGATAAATACGCAAAACGACATATAATAGGATGAAGCCAGTCATGCAATAATTACATACAAGCAATGTCATGAAAAAGACGTCGACGGTCCGTTGGCAATCAGAGTCGGACAAACAACACAAAGCTCTGGTCATTACACCATAAGAGAAAGAAACGAAATAAGATAATGGCAAAGATCAGCGAAGGATCAACGAGGACATCAAGTTCAACGTCCAGTCATCCAACTCGCCCTGAGTCTGCATGGCCTCGATGCGCTCCACCATGATCGTCATCGTCATCGCCGATGCGGTATTCCCGAGCTGGGTCGACAACGAATCCAGGATCGTCCTGATATCGAGCTCGGCCAACTTGTCGTGCATCGGCAGTCGGCAAGATAAATGCGCAAAACGACATACAATACGATGAACCCGGTCATGCAACGATTACATACAAGCAATGTCATGAAAAAGATGTCGACAGTCCGTTGGCAATCAGACAAACAACACAAAGTGTCCGGTCACTACACCGAAAGAGAAAGCAACGAAATAAGATAATGGCAAAGATAAGCAAAGCACTTGATGATATCAAGTTCAACGTCCAGTCGTCCAACCGCCCCGAGTCTGCATCGCCTCGATGCACTCCACCATGACCGACATCGTCATCGCCAATGCGGCGTTCTCGAGGCGGGTCAACAGCGAATCCAGGGTCATCATGATCTCGAGCTCGGTCATCTTGTCGTGCATCGGCGGTAGCAGCTGGTCGGGATCGCCATAGACGAAACACGTGCCCGTTCGCGAGGGCTTCGAACTGGAGATACAACCCGCCACCTCTCTCACTTGTTCGACGCTTCACTCGGTCTTGAGAGGCGACGGCACTGTCGACGCACTCGCCGAACACCCGGTGAGTTCTATGTCTTGGCGTCCTGCAGCAGACCCAGGATAGATGACCGATACCATCCCGGGCATTTCGAGACCCTTCAGTTTGGTCTCTCCAAAGGGGACTACCTTGATGTTCATCCGTCGGACAGCTTCGATCGCTTGCGCGGGCTGGAATTTTGAGTATTCAGTGTCGAGAACTGTCTCGGTGATACGAGCACCGATCTCCCGGATGACGTCGGCGCTGCACATGATTTGTCCTCCATCTGTGTTTCCACAGATCCGTGCGGCACGAATCACCGTCGGACCAATGTAGTCCATTTGATTCGTGATCCGGTCGGGCTCGCAGACGGGGGTGCCGCAATGCATCCCCATACGTGCCGAAAGCCCGCGTGCAATCAAATTGCCCTGCGAATCCCACACCTGCTTGCCTTCCTCACACTCGAGGATTTCGTGGGGGCACAACTCGTGCATCAACTGAACTCGGACCGTCAATGCCCACCATAATCCGGCCAGCGTGGTCGGGAAAGAACATATGAACGCATCCCCCTCCGTCTTGACGACGTACCCACCACATATACGCAGCTGCCGACGCAAGAGATTGTTTTGCAACTCCATCGCCGTTTGCATTCGTCTCCCACAACTAGGTCGAATTTCGAATGTCGATAAAGACGAGACACAGGTGACCGACCGGAGGCGAGACTTCATAATCCAGCCGAGGATCGTGCGGTTCTGAATGTCCATCTTCTTCCCCCCTCGTTTTTTGAGTGGACCATACGTCTCCTCGTCGATGGATGAATCGACCGTGGGCTGTTTCTTTGGCCGGAATAGGTCTGCGGCACAGATAACCATGATTATTGTGCTCCCGTCCTATCCATAGCTGAAGGCAAAGTTGCACAACTTTTGGGCTGCAATCACTGGATCGGAAATCTCGGACCGGGCAATGCCCACAGTCGTCTGGTAAGAGATGCAGTCCCATAATCCCCTATTCCCAATCATGACGAACTCGTCTTGCCCTGTAAACTGCCGTTTCGCCACGTCCGGTCCCGCATTCACCACAAGAAAATGATAAAAGTAACCGAAAGAACGGGACGTGTCGATTTCCTCGTGAATGAGATCCTTGGGTGAGACCCACCCCTCGGCAGCCCGTATACGCTCCATCTCACGCCGATCGAAAGGGCCATGTTCTCGCGAGAACAGTTTGGCCGATCATTTCACCGACATCACGGCGAGCGCGTCACCTGCGTTCGCCATGTACACGGGCTTTCGGACAAAGTAGAGTGATGCCAGATGCCCCCGCCAGTGTGCGATACGGACTCTCGGCTGAAACCGTGCCTGCCGTCGACGCGCTCATCTGCAACATCTTTCGGTTCAATCAATTTGCGTATAACGAGTCGTGCAGAGACTTGTTGAGCCGAAGGACCGTCCCACGCAGTGCATCCAGAACCGTCTCCGATTTAGAGGGATCGATTTTTATTCAAGTACACGACGAACTGCGATATAAAGTTGTCGTGAAGGTGCTGGATAGATGGTTGTTGTTCGACGGTGCGTCCGACCGTCCAAACATGGCAAAGACGGACTCATCCTTGTGTCCTCGAAACTCGGGCTGGACCAGATCAAACATGGTCAGACATCCCGTACTCCCGAGGTTGTCCACGATCCCGTAAGACATCTTGTTCACCTCGGAGTGACGTTCGAATACGCCGATCCTCGCTTTCCTCGGGGATGTTCGGAAGGAAGGTAATGGTGACATCCATGAGGCCGAGGACGCGCAGCGAGTCAACTTGAGCTCGGAAAAGTCGACGAGTACGATACGACCATTGGCACCCTGATCCGAGTGAGTCTTGTGCCACAGTCTTCAGACTTGATTTCAAGACGCTTGTTTCCTGACAGGCTGAGATACTTCAGATTTGGATTGAAGTTCCTGTGGCACAATCGTGTCAGTCGATGAGAAATGCACTATGACACATGCAAAGAATCACCAATTCCGATCAAACTCCCAATTGTCGATGTTGCGCCTCAGCAAGTTGCTACTCGCATCAATCACTGTCAAACTCTGCACTTTCCCCAACTCCTGTGGCAGTGTCTGCAGCTTGTTACCATTGAGAACAAGATGCTCAGTCTCGTCAATCTCGCCAGGTCCTCGGCCGGAATGCTCGTCAGTTGGTTGCCACTCAGGTAGAGCTCCTCGAGTCGCGTGAGATTGCGGAGAAAAGGGGAGGGCAGTTCCTGTATTTTGTTAAACGAAAGATCGAGGACCTGCAACACTTTCAAGACCATACATGGTGACAGGCAATCGTCGGTAAGCCGGTTCTCGCCTACATAAAGTTTCTCGAGTGAGTATGCGAGTGGCGGCGCAGGTCGGTTGCTGGATGGGGTGTGTACCGTCGCACTCGATACTTTTCTCGACAGCTGCAGACGTGATCGTGACCCGGGCGGGGTCGGCGGTAGTTCGAGGGTTATACCAGAAGCTGGAGGGGTGACAAGCGACGAGTCTGGTGGATGATGCAATGTATCGGTCAGGTTCGATGTCAGGTTGATCAGGGTCAGTGATGAGCAGTCCCATAGGGAGATAGGTGATTTCCTAAGACTATTGTTGTGTGTGTCGAGCATTTCAGGCCGTCGGAGCGCACCGATGGCGTCGGGGAGAGCATCAAGATTATTGTCGAAACATGAGAGGGTCAGAAGATGGCGGAGCTCCCCGAGGCAGTTGAAAAGAGTTCGGAACAGATTGTGATTGAGTTCAGGTGTTGGAGCTCAAAAAGGTGTGATAATGCAAAGTCGTCCAGGGAGAACAGTTTCACGTAGGATATGTCTAGAGAGGTGAGGACATAGGGTGTTTGAGCGGAGGAACCAGTTTCAGCAGCGTGACGTCGTTGAATGAAACGTCGAGGGAGGCCGTGCCGTGTGGTCCGTGAAAGAGGTTCAGTCGTCATGGTCCGCGAGCAGTTTCTGCAGTCGGGGCAGTGTGTGCGTGATAGACAGGTCGTTGATATTATTTCGCCGACAGTCGAGGACTTGAAGGTTCACAAGCTGCGTACACTCATCAGGTAGTCGGGATACCTGATTCCCTACGAAAACGAGTTGCTCGAGTGCGATTAGCCGACCAATGTCCTCTGAGGGTCCAACGTTCAGTACTCAGTACTCAGTGATGACATTAAACGATATATCGATGTCTCGGAGGGCTGGCATCTCGCATATGACAGATGGAAGATGGCCGAACTTATTATTTGGGTGCGTCTTGAATATCCATGCTAAGCCAAGGGAGATACAAAGGTAGCTGTTTCATCCTATTGTTTTTCAGCTTCAAGAATCATGATGTCTAATTCCCAGTCCGGTGTCTTCAAAGTCTACTATGCGGTTGCACGAGAGGTCTAGACGACGTAAGCTCGTAGAATGTCGGACACTGAGGCATTTTTCTCATCGCGCTACTCAACATCGGACAGAGTTCACGCAAGGTAGTAAAAGACTGGGTGAAGTTGAGGGGTATCTCAAGCATTGGATTTCGGGAAAGATTGAGAAACACGATCGACTCGGCACTTTTGTGAAAGATGACCGGTATGGTGGGCAGACCGCATCCCGTGAGACCCACGTATTCGAAATCGTCAAAAGTTGAAACCATAGACCTGGACAGGATTAGCTTTGAATGTGATATGGCAGTGACTGACACGTACCGTCGGACCAAGCAACTGGCTTTTGTACACGAATCCGAGAAGAAAGTTCACGTCTCCAGCTGCAAGGTAGTCGAGACTGTCCACGCGGCGACGTGTGATTGCGGCAGGCCGTTCGGTCGGTGCTAACGTGCGTTCTGAGACGAAGATGAGAAAAGACATGATGGGAGAGGAAGAGTACATACCCCTTTCGCGTTCCCTGAGATATAGTTTGTGGATCTCTCTTTCGTGATCACGCAGTATTCTGGCGTTGAGAGAAGGGTTAGGTCTGCGACGGTGGCGTGTGGAGGAATTTGTGCGACATGATATGAGCTGTTGGCAGCGCACAAGTACGAACTTGTTGGACGAGGACGACTGGGGTTTGCGGGAAATGTGGGTTTTCTAGAGGCAACATCGGTGACCGTGGGTGAGTCATCGAGCGTTTAAGAGCTGCCAGATACCAGACTTACTTCTAAGCTGGAACTTGCACCGTCGATGACCGTGTCGTTGCCGTCTTTTTTCAATTGCCTAGCTTTCTTGGGCGGTCCATTCGCGTTCGGTTAGCTGTTCGGTGTCGACATTGAGGTTGAGTGAGCCTCGAGGAGACAGGCGATGGATGGTGAAGATGGACGAAGGGGGAGAGGAGGAGATGTGAGTGAAATCGGGATCCGTGGAGTCGAGCGTGGTTGAGGAGGTGCTGGCGTGACCTATCTACATGGATGATGTCTGCGTGAAATCAGCCTCGATTTGCAATTGGTCACGATGACGTCACGGTCTTCTTTGTGCGGCTGTGCTCGCTTGAGCTCGCAGAACGACTGGCCTCGACGTAGTACTTGAAGGAACTTGCCCGTGAAGACCGCATCGATACCTTCAACGTATTACATGTATTCCCTGAAGTCCTTTCGCGATCCAACTTCAGGTTTGAAACACTTGCTAAGATACTCCAGTTGCGTCGCCCTCAACCCTTTCTTCACGACGAGTACCCAACTGAATTTTGGCGTCAGTCTCAGTCGCGATGGGCACGTCTTGAAGCAGTGCGTTATCCCTACTTTGGAAGTGTGAAGCATTTCCTTGGGACGACAATTCCTGTATCTACTCGATTTTCAACAGCTCATGATAGTGCAGTGTCTGCCAAATTACTATACCGGCGGAAGAGAGTGCAAGAGAACGAATCTAGACCAACCTGGCAACCTCGAGTTTGATTTTCCAGGAAGGCGTTTGGTCAGGTCCAAAATTAAGCAAACTACGAAACTTGGTTTATTCGATGAAGTGACTATCGAGTATGTGAGCCTTGTTTTCGTGGTATTCATTACATATTCTGAGATTGAACGGCTATTGAAATAGTAAGACCCTACTGCCGCAGAAGGCTCTGAAAGAGAGTATTTTCCCGTTCTTTCCTCTCGACTGTATGCATGCGTCCTGGACGAGGTGCTTCTTCCAGAGATCGCAGGGACTACCGTCGAGAAACTGACGAAGGTGGTGCTGTCGATTATCGACAATCAGATACTCAACATACTCACCAAGTGGATGTGTATGCGTTGTTATGGCTAACAGCATTCTGCAAATAATCATGTAAACACTGCACCTAGTATGTCGGGAACTCTTACGGAGTGCCCTTTCTGAAAGCGTCCAGGATTCAAGCAAAGCGAAGACTCGGTTCGTTGCTCTGTTATTTCGCTTTGCATACAGAGGACAGAATGCCGAAATGCCTAAGGGTGTTCCGCTTACAAGCATGGTCGAGTGTGCAATTCGGTGTGCCTTACAACTGGAAATTGGAAGGTGCTGGAGCGGCAGCATACGTAGGATTGATGGTGAGTTTGTCCCAAAGCTGGAACGTGACTCTGCAGCGCATGTTGACTCGTTGAAGTCAATGGTCTGTTTTGTCATGACACATTTAACGGAAACAGATTTCGGCCGACATGACATGCAATGAACAAGCATGCACGTCTCTCATCCCCGAGTCCCCCTTATTATCGTGGATCGAGACGTGGGCAGGGCACAGTCCAAACAAAGAATCGATGGAGCAGCCGATGCAGTTGGGCCGACTTATGCAGGGGATCTCTGGCGTTCGGGATCATGTCAGTTCGTATTGCGCGTCCTGCACGACAACTCTCAATTCCGAGTTGATCAATTATGCTCCTTACCAGGCAAGATGCCTCACTCTTCGCCAATGCACTTTACTCGTTTGCAGTTCGGCCTGATCCGAGATGTATACGGACATTCCCTCGGCATCCATTCTCGCACTGCGGGCCTCCGATACCCTGACTTTGTTCATTGTCAATCATACAGAGCTCTTTGTAGGCGCAGGCACCACAGAAAGGCTGCGTGATGCGCTCGCAGTGGTAGAACCTCTTCGGATTCGGACCTGGCTAGGACGCGACGATGCTTTGGCGGCTACCATATCCCTAGGAAACGTGACGTCTGGGCGGGTGCTGACGCGGAGGGTTATCGAAACTGTCTGTCTCATGGATGGCGGTCATTGGGAAGGAGGTCAA
>JBBPLQ010000160.1:0-44632 GCA_038089855.1 Royoungia palumana
CACCGACATCCTCCTTCGGTAGCTCATTGTCTCCCTCGTCACTGTACGAGTCCCTCACCTTCTCAGATAACGAATCTTCGCTCTCTCCATCCCCTGACACACCCGAGTTTCCGTGGCCACCCCACTTTCCAAATCACCACAGCAGCGACTCTTTGACACTACACCCTTCTACCGTAGAGTCTTACCCTGCCACCGTTGGCCCTCGGCGTCCTCGCTCAACGTCATCACCCTCTCTTCGCCCTGGTCCCGTGGCAAGCAAGGCAATGCTTGAAGCCAACGGTCGACGTCGCCGCCACCCCGCACAATTCAAGTGCGAAGAATGCAATCAAACCTTTACCGCGCTGTTTTCCCTCAAGCGTAAGTACTGGCTCACCGAGTGACTTGCACCTCAATGACGCCACATCTCTTAGGCCATCAACAGTCGCATACTGGAGAACGCCCTTTTGCGTGCAGCATCCCTGGCTGCCCCCAACGGTTCTTCAACAGCAGCGATTGCAAGCGTCATGAGAAAAGCAAGAAGCGTCATAAAGACCTTTGATGCAATGATCAGCCCGGCTTCTACATGGTCGCGTGTCGATCGATCACAACATTGACACGGCCAATCGCTATCGCTAGACGATACCCATGAACTGCTTTGGATTTATGACCCCATCTCCACATTCACATTGCATCCCTCTTCTTGAACTCACCATAATTAATCATGTGTATAATACATGGAGCGATGATACCTCTGGTTTATACCCAATTTAACTCGCTACAGGTCTGTTTCGAATGTTTCCCTAGCTCTTGTTCTTTTCTTCTTTTTCTATACGTTTGTTCCACCTACATCCTTGTATTCACTAGATGCCAACACCGACGAATTGACGATGGTCACACGCGAATAACGTGGTCTGTAGTGTGTACGGGGCCGAAGGCTTCAACCCACGACTCAGATCGAGTCATTCGAAGTCTTCCACGAGAGAAATATTCTCAGCAGTGCCTTGCACCGCAGTCGGGTGGCGGTGTCGTGCATCCCCCTTGTCAGGTTCGCTACGGTCATCTGATAGAATGGCGTTTCTCTTGTCCGCTGCACATCCGTAGGCATGGGAGAATATAAACAAGGATCGTGGTTACCTCGAAAAAATCCCTTGGCGAAACTATTTTTGATAAAGCACACAAACGTCAAAAGCAAAGTAGTCGAACCGCCAGAAAACAAAACGCAATCACGAGATAGCCCATCGTCTCTGCGGCCGTGTGAGCGATGTTCCGAGGACTTGACGTGCTATCAACGCCGTTTACGGGGCGATCCAGGTTGCCAACCTACACATAAAATCACGAAAGCGGAACAAAGGGAATCGAATGATCAACAACGCAGCCACTCGTGTGTCATTTCCGAATCAGACGCTGACGCACCAGATATAGATGCTGCGTCCACGTACGTACGTGGCTGGCTTGCGGCGTGTTCCGCATGGATGGCGTCGTCGCGCGGGCTTGCGTCTCGTGCATGACAAGAGCCGCAGTTGATATGAGAGGTACCGTCAGGAGGCAAGCTCCGAGGACGCCTGCACGCGCAGCGCGCGTAGCGTCCAACGGTGGCGGGTCGTCAGGATACACCTGCACGCGCGAGAGCGTGACCCCAACCGCGCACGCCGCGGCGGAAACGGCTACCAAAGACGCCAGTTCGAGAAGAAACGCAACGTGACTGGATAACACCCGTCGAAATTTGGCGCCGCCAAGACACGCGATGAGAAAGATGGTCACGAGCGTAGTAGGCCCGATCACAACGAGTCCACCGAGTGATCCGGCTTTGATGGAGGATAAAAAGGGTGGATCGTATCCATCACATTTGAACGCTTTGAGCAAGGCATGACCGATGAGGAGGATCAGGGTGCCATTGAGGGTGCTGATGAGGAAGACGCAGATGGAAAAGAAGAGGATGCGGATCACGAGCTCGGCGACAGGTCGGAAAAAGAGGGAGACACCGAAAGTCAGCCACCAGACAAGGATAGCGTATTTGTCGTCCACAGCCGGAGAAGGGGCGGAAGGTTCCGCTGAAGAAGGGTTGGGTGGGCCGGCGCAGCTTGCGCTCGTCGAGGTCGGCTTGATACAGCGATCAAACAGATGGTAGGATACAAACATGGTGAGATGTCGCTGAAAACGTGACAAGCATTCAACGACGACGGCCAAACGGAGCCCGACGGCGGCGAATGCGTCTGAGCAAGGAGAGCGCTGTGAGGAACCGAATAACTCTGAAAATGGACATGTTGCCCTGTTGCCGTTAGACCCTGTCGCTGATGTGGTTATGATTATTATCCTTTTTGGCGTAAAGCCCTCCTAGCGCCGACACGGTGTGTCTTGATGAATGTGCGAGTTGGACGTACGAGTATGAGCCCCTATTCCCCAAGTGAGATTTGAACCCCGTGTTCGTTCGTGCGGTCTGTACGCCGATCAGACGTTCGCAGAATTCCGGGCCATCGCCATCTGCACAGAATTCTGGGACGACTCGGACTCTTGGAACGTGGTTGAATGTGGAATTCGAATTGCGAGTTCCTCCATCCTATCCGCGATGTACACCTTCGCCGCAATCACCAGTGCACTCATCGACTCGTTACTACTCAACGGAGTTGGATACTCGTAGGGTGAAAGTCATCGCAGCTAGCTGTACTGGGAGCTTTTTACCTTGCGATCGAGGATGAGTTTTCAATATCGACGTCAGCCCCCTTAAAAGCTCCATACTGCATGTCTGGCATCACCTATCTTCCGAACAAGTGACTCCCCATCTTTGAAGCTGATGAGTGGACGGGTGGCTTACGAGGCGAGTGTTCATATTCGCGCCCGCGGACCACAATTGATCACCATCTGAGCTCCAAGTCCTGCATCTTTCTAAAAATGAAATATAAACGCAGGGAATTTCTCTCGGCGTACATGTACACACCAGTTCGCCTGAATGTAATACCCATCCATTTATTGTAGTCCCTCACTTTGGTGCAACGCTTGCGCTCGTTTTTGCGCTGGCATATTCGAGACGTGGTTGTGGGAAGTATCGTCCCACTGCACCTCGGCCCGTTCCCTTACTAGGGAATGTCGCCGGAACCGATGCCCAAAGTACTTGGAGGACACTAAATGGGCCACAACATGGGTGTTGCTGGTTCGTACAATGATGTTTCCATACAATGACATCCCGCCGCTAGGTGAACTGCAATTTCTGGGCCAAGGTATTCTTTTGATCAACTATGCGACTTCCTCGATCGTCGTTCCATCATTTATTCCAGCTCATTCCTATGACCACGCAGTTCCTCATGCAGAGTAATCACCGGATTCGGGACAGGTTCTTGTCCGTCTTCCTTCCCTTACGGAGAACGCTGGCGCCTTCACCAACGTCTCTTCCACCAAGCCCAGCGCTAATTTTCTATCCAGTTCAAATAGAAAAACGCACGCATTAGTCGTGGGCCTCTCGACAACTCCTTGAAGACTTTGCGATTCACCTACGAGCGTAACGCCTTCCCTTATCTGAAAAACAAGAAATCTGAATGACGCACTCATTCGCGCAGGATTAGCACCTCGTCGATCATCTCCATCGTATATGACTACGCAGCCTCATCTAGGAACCCACCAATCGTCTCAAACAGCGACGGAAATTGCGGCTGTGCTAAGTGCCTCCCCCGTCCGTTTATCCTTTTGCCGTCTCGGCGCGCGCGATCGACAGCCTAGGGCGTCGTGCAGTCGAATATATCTCTGCTTGGTTTCCAGATGCACAAAAACATGGTCAGCGTCTGCTGCTTTGGTATGCCTGTCATGTACCTAGCGCTTACTGCCGTGCCCCAGGCTGATGGCACCGCGGGCCCTTCCGAGCTTTTCAATATTCTTGCCTGCACACGAAACCCAACGGGGATGAAAGAGGAGGCGATGCGTTTGCAGGAAACAGAAAAAATAGCCTGCTCGAATGCTTACGCTGGTACGTGATCCCGATGTCCCTTGTAAATCTGCCGCCCAATGCGGTGCGCGGAATGAAGGGCCGCTACAGAAACGGTATGGTTTCATGTTCCTGATGAATGATTCTTGTTGTTGATTTCCGTTCCCCACGCCAGGCGTCGTCCACGCTGTCCACATCACGCTTGCGATGGTTCTTTATCCTCATGCACAGCCTGAGAATCTGGCGCGAGATTGATGTCGTGATCGATTCAAATGTGGCCAGATTCCCCAAGCGGGGAGATCGATACAGTGATCAAAAAGACCCTAAGGAGGCACCCTGCCGCTTTTCTAGGTCAGAAGGTTTTGAGCGCACATATAGGCTTTTCAAAGGCTTATTCCAAGACCGCAGGTATTCCACACACCACCGTAAATGATGACGTATATAAAGGATATTCCCAAAGTCCCTTTTCGCCTGCCCCTTTGTTATGCAGGATGGGGCTAACACCACATACCTGTAGACACGACCGTCTTGGTGAACGCCTGGTTAGTCGAAAGCGGAATGTCGATGTCTACAAGTGCTCGGCGTGTGCATAGGGCCTTATCGAGATCCCAACAAACACTCTGACCCCGACGAATTCTTGCCAGAACGTTTCTTTGTGTCTGAGAAAGCGCTTCTAGACGACCTTCCTCTGCCTATGGCTTTGGTGTCTCCGGGCTTGTGGGCGGCGATTGCGAGCGTGCTAGCTGTGTTCCGAGTCGAACCCACACTAGGTTTGGACCCGGGAAAGAATGGCGAGAATGTGGTGTGGACAGAGGGTGTGACCACGTGGGCAACTCGTCTCGTGATGGCGTCCGTCTCGGTTGAGCGCGCCTCACTAGATATTCAAGTTTCGTTGCAAGATTACGCTGCGGATGGGAGTTTTAATAAAGAGAGACAGGTACAGTTACAGTAACGGAGATGTCTGAATGAACAATCGTAAGCTCTTCAATGGTGGATGATTTGCGTATGCCAGTGGTTCGCACTAGATTCAAAAACGTGGTTATGCTAAATGAGAGATTGAGCCATATGGTTAGATTCTGGTAAGCAGAGCTTCGGTGAAAGTCAGTGGATGCATTTGCGTTAGCACTTGGATGTCTGATGGATCGTCGACTAAAATCAAACATTTGACCTTGCATGGGGTATATGATCAAAAATCCCGGTCGAATAGCGAAGAGAAGGCGGCCTGAGGGGATTCAGAGTCCGTCACATCCGATGTATCACAATGCACAATCAGGCGCATATCTCGATCAACCAGAACCGCTCGCGCAGACAATGTTCACATCGAGGTAGGGCAAATGAATTTGCGGATACTCGACGGTATCACAAGCTGCTATGGAAATTCTAAGAAGGAGGTCCACGTCCTTCTTTTACTTTAATGGTGGTGTGCTTCATGGTGCTCGGCTCCATGGAAGTCGAGTTTGTATGCTACAAGAACATGAATCGCGCAAGAAAATAGTACTTGACGATTCCTTACCGGAGCCGCATTCTACACAGCGACGAATTTTGTCCTTGCGAAGAGTGAACCAGTGAAGTTCGTGAGAGTCGGCAGGAGAGCCGGTGCATCCAACGATGCGCTCGGTGTCCTGTCAAAACGCGTCATAGAGTTGGCAAGGCGTGTTGGGCTGGGCGTAGAAGCGCACCAAAGAGTAGACTTTGATAGGATCCTGGAGTGTACCTACGCGACTCGAGTCGAGGGGCTGCAAGTCAAAGGCATCGTAGCCTTCCATTTCGCCCATGAGCTGGAAACGCTCAAGACCGGTCGCCTGTTGTTCATCAGTTGGAATTTCGCCGGCTTTTCCACCAGGTCCGAAGAGTTGGGGAGGAGGTGCTCCCGAACGGCGGGCAGGAGTAGTGGATAGGGCGCGGAGAGGGGCTGGACGAGCAGCACGGAGGGCGACGGGGCGGGCTGCGCGAAGGGCGGCGTTGAGCATGATGGAAACTGGTCAATGGTACAAACCGGGTTAGGCGTGACTCTCAAAGTCTCTCGTCACATTTGTGACAACGTGACATGTCCGACAACCTCCGCGGCACTCCCACCCAGTGTTCGGCCAATAGACGCGCCAACATCCGGAGGATTCTTCACGATTGCCCCGAATTGGCCGAGGATGGGGTGCGGGACTCTGCAATGATGCAAGCAACCCGATCATTTCACCGCGCAGAGTACTTTTCCTGAAATACCCATGGGACCGTAACCGCCCTTTAGGTCGAGTAGACTCGGAGCTTTCATTGACGGCGTGAATGCTTCGTTCGGTCCATGACATGATCGTGACGAACCATAGACCTAGCAGACTCGAACACGAGGACAGATTTCTTTACTGGATTCGTCCCTGATGCGACCATACACGTAGCGAGTATTGCACCGCTGCGGAAGAAAATGTGACGTCATCCGTCGGTCGACTGGACCAAAGAAGGTTCCAGGACGGCGTGAAATGAGAAAAGGTAAAGGCCGACTCCGGGTTTTATGATCTATAATCTCCGTAACATTTGCGACGACACGGATTACTTGGCCTACAATGCAAGCAGACTCGACTCAAGTTTGGCGCTCGGGGCGAGTTGGAATGTCGGATATATTTCCAAATTTGGCATGCGTTTACGAACAGGTCTAGTATAACACGGCCGGAGGAGAAACATGGTATTTCGTCATACCCTTGTTCTAGCTCTCCTTTTTTTTTTCTCTCTCGATTCACGCCCGCTGCATTCGTTTCGGCTGGGCCAATGACACTGGCAACCTACCCACCCTCTCGCCCAGGCTCCCCAGAGTCCGCTACGCTGGTCGTCCTCCAAGCTTATGGCGATAATCAAACATCCCATGATGATTCCACACTACCCGCTGGGAACACTCAGGTCTACACTCCAGAAGACGCCGGCCTTGTTGACTCACCATCTCGATCCGATTACAGGCTCTCAGCAATATCATGCTCTTCTACCGCCAACTTGGTCCCTCCGCAGCAACACGACAGCCGCCCGTATCCTTCCGGCGAGTTTGGAGAATCGCCCTTCAGATGGAATTATCCTTCGCTGCCTGACCTTCCTGGCGATCAGCCAGAATCAGTCTCGAAAAAGGACTCCAACGATGGCAAGAGACCTGCCATGCGAATGTGGGAGGGTTGGAAAGTCATCATCTGCTGCTCCTGTAAGAACTTGACTTTCAGTCGTTATTACTTGGGTTCCTCACAGTTCTGTACGTTGGTACAGGGCTGAATATCTTGCTGTTACTCATGCCGGTGTCGGTGAGTCTACCCATCGACGACGATGCGGTGAAGCTTATCCGATACAGTGGGTGCTCAGTTCAATTATGGGAAAACATCACAAGCTGGTTTTCGTTTGTGAGTAATATCCTTCAATGCTCAAACGTAACCAACCCTCTGCTACAGTCTCCATTCTCTCGATGATCCCTCTCGTCAAGGTATTCTTGCTCTAGGCTAACATTTCGTGTGATTTATCCTTCAACAGCTCCATGATCTCTCCACCCGAGAGTTAGCCATCAGATTCGGGGGTGCAAAGACGGGGCTTGTCAATGCAAGCATGGTAAGTACATGATACGATGAACGAGTCGATTCTAACCCTGTCTTCTCGGATCCCAGAGTAATACGTATGTAGCCTTTTTTAATGGGATACCATTGAATTGACATGCTCCATCAGCGTCGAGCTGGTTATCGCGGTTGGTATTGATTATCTTAAGGCCCCAACATATTAACCAAAATCGACTTGACATTCATAGATAACCGCGCTGAGGAAATGCGAACTCCGTGTCGTTCAGTCTTCGCGTTTGTGGCCTTTCCCTTTACACTCGTTCAGTGCTTATTTTATGAAGTGTAGTGATCGGTTCAATGTTGAGTAAACTCTGTGTGTTCTCTGACTATTTCGCATAAACAAGATTTCCTAATAGCCTATGCATCAGTGCTGATCCTCGGAATGTGCTTCTTTGCTGGTGGCTTGCGGTTCTCGGAACAAGGATTTGATCAGAGTGAGCCATGCTTGTCGGATGAAATGTGATCATCACTGAATAGTATTTCAGCGGCTACTCAGATTCATTCGTCACTGTTGACTATCAGTGTCGGTACACTACTCCTTCCAGCAGCATATCACTTCGCGCTCAGTGGTGGCCAGGAGTCAAGTACTATACAGCAGAGAGAGGACATACTAAAAATGAGTCACGGAGTGCGTATCCCACTCACCCGGTTCAAGTTCATATCTCAATACCGTCCTCAAACAGGTGTCCATTGTCCTTCTTTGTAGTGAGTGGGGTATCCTCCACACCTCCCACTCAACTTATCCTCGGTAAAGTCTATGTTTTTTATCTCCTTTTCCAGTTTTGGTCCCACCGACATCTTTACAAAGACGTCAAGCAGAAGAGTCAAAGGTTGTCTGTCAAAATTCCTGTCAACCCCCGTTTCATTTCAGAAAGGCGGATTTTCAGTGGGCAGTTTATGAAGACGTCCCAGTCAGATTCCGAGTCATTACGTTGGAGGTCTTTCTCGTTTTCAGGGTCAAAAACAGCTACACTTCTCGGCCCGCCGAACGGACAGTTCAGCCTGCATTCACCTTCCGAGGCTACTCTGACTACCCCTACATCGAGCGTCCTACTCAGCACCGAGAAGACTGTTGATTCCCAACCCACAATCCGTTTAGTGACAAACGCCCCAAGAAGGTACGAGGCTGACCGCACCTCCGGGACCTCTGCCCTTTCTCTGCCCAAGTCCCTCCAGCAATCTGTGGACGAGTCGACCATAGCTGTGGATGCCTACCACATCACACCCGAGTCAGCAAGAAACGTTAAGCTCCCTCCCCCTGATCAAGGCTCAGATCTCCCCGTCCATTCGTACAAACAGCCGGAACTAAGTCTCACTATGACTTTACTTCTCTTGATCACCGTAACCATTGTGAGTTATATTTAGCTCTATTTACAGGAGATTGAAGTGTGTTCCAGTTGGTTACATTCAATGCGGAAGAACTGGTAGAAAGTATGGACGGGGTTTCGGTGTCGATCAGTAAACAATGGATCGGTCTAGTATTACTTCCAGCGGTCAGCTCTATCGCAGGTCAGCCGCACTCTCTCTTCGTAATCAAATCCGACTTCCCATTCACTTTCTGAATCAGAGTGCGTCACTGCGATGAACGTCTCCGTGAAAGATCAGCTTGGTCTCAGCGTCAGTGTTGCCGTGGGTTCTGCAATAGTGCGTCGGTCCGCATTTCCACGATTCTTGAGATCTGAACCGATTCCTCCAATTCAAGCAAATCACACTATTTATCATTCCGTGAGTCGGCTGTTGTCTGATCCATGTATTTCCGGTCTAACGGCCTGTTATAAACTCTCAAGTTTCATGATCATCCTCGGATGGGCAATAGGCAAACCACTGGCACTACTCTTTGACCCATTCGAGTCCGTTGTAAGCCATATTCTTTGAAACTTCGACTGCAGGCTCATCTCCTTCGTCAGGTACTCTACATCTCTGGTAAGTAGTCCTTCCAGCACGCGACACCAGGCTTAAGGTGCACCACCTTAGTGCAAACAATGAGTCATGTCATGTCGGACGGCAAGTCCAATTGGCTCGACGGTGCGATCTTGATATGTGAGTCCCATCTTAAAGTAGCTCATCATGAGTTCATCTCAAGAACAGCACTATACGTGGTTATCGCGGTTTCATTCTGGTATTATCCAGGTAAATTTGATCCCGTCGAGGTGTATGTATTATATCGACGAGCCTCCCTTTTCTTCCCTAGGACAACCGAGCGAGGTTGCCTTCTGCACCGTCGCTTTCACAGACAATCTCAAATAATGACTCGGGATCATTCATCATTAGCACCTACCATGCTTGAGTGCACATTTTATATCCATCCTGTCACATCACACTTCGTACTGTACACTCCATTCTTTTCAAAAACATCTTACTATAGAACTTCGCACAATAGATGTATCATTCTAATCAACAAATGTCCCAGCAGAATCTCAATAGAAGGACCTTACTACAGGTAATAACGATCTCCTGAACGTGAGAAGTGATGAGAAACAAGAGAAGGGGATGAGACGCGAGCACGTACCGATATGACCCATGCCTGGTTCCACGATCCACACTTTCTTCCCATCCCCACCATGGTGTCCTTCGCCCTCAGAGTGATAATGCTCAAGCCAGGCTTCTCGCAAACCTTGATCGATGGCTCCACAGACGATCCTTACTTTTGGAAATGCCTTGTGGAGGACAGTCAGACCCCCATCGCGAGCCACGAGGAAAGTGACGAAGATGATATGATCCTGTAGTACGCCGTGATCCAGAAGCGTGCGAATGGCCATGAACGCGGATGCACCCGTTCCGATCTAGAATGTGTAACACATGGCATCTCCATGTCAGCACCCGAGGACGTCGATCGGAACAGCAATAACCACTTGCCTGTGCGTCCAGGAGGAACACCCAGGTGTCAACCGCCAAGTGACGCTGGCGGATACACTTGGGAAGCATGACGTGCAACAAGAGCGGTTCGCCCGTCTTGGCATCCGACTGTACCAGTAGAGAACCGATCGCTACATCGCTCAAAACCCGTTCCAGACCCTTTTCAAGTGGGCCACCCCTGGAAAGAATGAATCGTGGGTGAGTGGTTGTCTGGCTGACAAGAGAAACAAAGCCAGCTATGAGACGTACGCTCGGATGATGGAGACGCCACAGATATGCTACAGTGTCTGAATGAGCGTTTCCGCAGACGCGAGGTGTACGCCCAGACCCATTGACTGACCTTGACGTCGAGTTCCTTGCCGGGAGCTTCCGTTCCAATGGGCGTGACGACAACCTTGTCTCGGTATGGGAGTAGCTCCATGGCCTTTTCGACAAGGAGGGTAGCGAGTCTATCGACGAAAAAAATGAAATCCTGCCGAGACGTCGTCCCGTCCCGTAACATGGTATAAATGCCCTAGCAGAAAACGTCAGCTCCATTGAATATGTGGATCGTCTGAACTCACCCTTAGCTGGGGTGTCTGCTGTAAGAGGATAACATTGGAGTCCTCGCGATTGCAATCAGAAACGAGATCCTTGTCGATGTCCGGCGTAGCCATGTACCTCCGGAAATGTCGGGTTCGTTCGTTCATCTGGCGCCTCACATGGGTAGAAATGAGATCTATTGCGACGGAATTATTGAAACCGGGGACAACCTGAAGTAACGAGATCAATCTCAGATTGCATAAAATGTGAAAACGACCAACGATGTCAGCGTATCGGGAGGTGGGAAGAACAAAGTTGTCATAAGCAGGTTTGACATAGCGAAGGTATCTGCGACTAGGTTGATATTTGTGATGGCGGTGAACAGAACACGCACTGCTCGAGCACGCCATCCATACTCCGACCGCGTTCTTTGACATCACGTTGGATGCGTCGCGCAAGCATTAAATCCGAGTCGCATTGGACGAATACCTGTACCAATCAGGGAGTGTTTCTCGTGTGACGGCTGGAATCCAACCTTGAGGTCGTACAAGTCACGCAGGGTAGGATCGTGCAAGGCCATGATACCCTCAGCTGTTTCGGAGTTATGGCGAGGTGAACGGCGCGGTGATTAGGCGAATTATATGACGCACCAATAATCACGGCAGCGCCGTAAAGGTATTTTGTCTCGTCTAGACGCTGATGTTCCGAAAATGAATAAACAGGTATATTCGTCTGCTTGCAGGCTTTCAACTCCGCAAGGCACTACAAGGAAGATGAGCCACACGAGTCTTCTGACATGACCTTTACAGGAACGTACGGATGCAAACATGGGCATGTCAAGGGCATCAGGATGGTCAAAGTCGAACCGGCTTGCGTGAGCAAGTGCAATCTCTTGTTCGGTATGATGTTTGTAGAAACTATCCTATGGACAACGCATGAATGAGCAGACCGTCTTCTGAATATCCGGAAAGACACTCGCCTGAGACAGAATGACGATGGTTGGCACCGAACCCAACGACTTGACGATTTGTCGAGCGACATGGGTCTGGCTGGAGGGAAGCTGCTGTGTTTCCAATTCCGCAGAGGGCCCTCACCTTCCCACTCGCTGACCCTCCTGTAGAGTATTGTAACTTGAGCAGTACGAACTGTGAGCGACGTGCAGCTGCTTACCTGCTATCCCGATGACAAAAGCACCGCACAGGGGAACGCCGTCTTCGCCGTACCTTACGAGAAGCGCCAGTGAGAGACTGCTTGAAGAAGCCGAAGAAAAGTTCCGAAAGTTCACCAGGGAGGTCTTCCGTGCGACTTCAGCAAGATGTTCTTCTTCGCCTGGAACGTCTGGGTTAAAACCCTATGATGTTCCTCAGCCTCATACACTTCTGAAGCTGGGTATCCTTCTCCTGACATCGTAGGGCTTCTCAGAGTTGACAACGGAAAGAACCGTTCCGAGTCGAAGAAGTGGGAAAACTAGTACAAGAGCTTCCTGGTATTTGTAGTCGTCGGCTACTACACAGGACGGCAAATTTCGCGAATGTCAATGATCATAACGGACAATCTGGGTGGACCAAGCAGCAGCGGCTGTGAAGCCGCAAGGTTGACGTTATTTACAGGAACTCTACAGTCTAGACCAACGGCCCTTGGGAGCACTACGCAGCGGAGTCCAGTAAAAAGTCGGCGATCTTTCCCCGTTGGTTTACTTCATCCTGTTGTGTCCGAGCCCAAAGCTCGCCATTTCCGGATATCATCAGACGGTTGTCTTGCCCATTAAGGTGTGCAAGATTCGCCGAAACCCACAATGGTAAGGGGGCAGATAGCGGTGTTTGATCCGTGAAGGCAACACTTGATGGGGCGTGCTTGGATGTCCGATTACCCTTGCTAGTAAGCATGATGAGGCAGGGGTAACAAAGATGTGTTGCGATTGAAGGATATTCGTGAGACGTGGCTGTGGCATCCGTGCTATTTGGTGGCATGCGTGTTGGTAGATAAACGAGGTCTGGGATGACTCTCGCATCAGAGTACGATTGTATCGAGATCTGGCTTTTCCAATCGCTCAGACCCTCTTGAATAGGTCTGTGGACTCTCAGCCGGCTGATTGTCAGATTGAGAATAGTAAACTAACCGCTGACAGAGAATGCATAATCTTAGGGATGCAGATTTTGGCTCCAATTTCGCGCAGGTACGAACGATTGTGGAAGTTGTGGACGGATAATCCTTTTCCAATCCGATGATGAAATCTGCAAAAGTATGTCAAAAAGCTCGGGATAACTGCAACCACATACTTTTGGTCAATCCGGGAATTCCGGCAATAGCACGAATTTGTCTATGTCTGCCACCAACATGAATTAAATTCCACCATGCGAACATTGAGCATTCTTTCGTAGTCAGGTCTCTGAGTGGCCGGACTACACGTATAGCATCTTTTTTCTCGTTTTTTGTTATTGTACTGGAGTGCCATTCTTCTTGAAGCTCTTCGGGTATCGAATGGCCCCCTCCCTGCGAGATGCAAGAGATCAACGAAATAGAGAGCGTGGTCAACGAAGTTCCGAGCAATAGATGAGATGCTTCTTGTGAGTGGGCTGTGTATAAGAGTAGGAGACGAACAAGCACTCTGATTGCACTCGAGACAGCAGTCTGCGTCGGTAATGAATCAAGATAAGCACGAAGGGCATCGACCGGAGGGATATTACGGGATGGGGTCAGGCGTAATGCTTGAGAATCATTATTATCGTGAGTCTGATAAGTGGGGGAGACTACCTTCAGTATAGAGTCCATCCTTTCTCATTGCGACTGCGAGTTGTGACCAATCGTGGCCCATCGTGGCAGTTATGCGCCACCACGCCTCATCAAACGCATATTCAAGGCGAAGTGGGATGAAGTTGAACTTTGGATAGGATGCAACAACATTTCGGATTTCTTCCGTTCTATCACGCGACTGCGATTTCAGTTGTAACAGTCTACAACTCAATGATTTTAAATTTTCGCACCTCCGGAAATGCGCTGCAAACTTCCACATAGCATACTGTACATGAAGTCCATACATTCGCAGTTCGCGGATGGTTGGTACCGCCTCGGAGCTCGCCATTCACAGGGAACTCAGGAGAAAAATAGGTTTTGTGAACCATGTGTAGGAGAACTGACGAGCCGAGGCCACCAGAGAATGCGAGGACCAGTGATCCTGAAGCTTTCAGTTGTGGACGTTTGGATGTCCCAGCATGGGCATTTACACAGGGCTCCAGCGACCTTCGAAACTTGAAGGTGACAAGAGGAATGAAGCATTCCCTAAAGAATAGTTAAAGATGCTTAAATCGTCTGAAAAGTACAGCAGACTTACTTGCAGTACACCACATGTCGTATCACGATTTTTCCTGGGTTTGCCTTGCATTTTACACAAATTTTCCCTCTGTCGAATCTGAGACGCCCTTGATAAGGTGATCCTAAATGATAGTCAGGAAAGATGGTTCGTGCGCTTACGAGGCATAAGTTCATCTTGCTCAACGGTTGGATTGCCACACCCTGAAGACATGTTTTGGTTCGCTTGCAAGGTTTACGAATCTTATCATTACCACCTGAAACGATCATATCTTGAATAGATCACGTGCGGAATGAGTGATGTTGTGACAGTGTGACATGTCGCACTGTGACGATTCCAACTGGATTGTGCGGAAGCGTACTAAGCGCTTCTTTTGGCAATGTTTCAACGTGAGTTGCCCTTTGAATGTGTGACTTGCCAAGCTGATTAGAATCATATAGTACCCATTTGAAGTGGGTAACCTGAACCGTCATGTCGTGCAGTTCCTGGATACCGAGTGGATGAGAGCTACCGGTCTCATTTTGGCGATAGAGGTTCATGGTCTTCCTCAGATGCCGTTGGCATTCTGATTCGTGAATATCTAGCCTGCGCTCTGACTACTTCTCAACACAAGAAACCCCACGAATCTCCGCATGTTGCCAATCGGACGTATTTTTGCTTGGTGGCTGATGTTCATTAATCGAATTGACCTTGATTGAAGTCGTTGCGCATGGTCAAATTCCAATTGTTCTTACTGCTTGGTGGACTATTGAATGCAACCAAATCGGTTAACGTTCGTGCCGCCAGCTGCATCTAATCAGGGACTTTGCATAGCGGGCTGAGGGTCAACACATCGGTGCGGCTGACGGTCTGCATTGCAATTTCTTGCGGCTGAACCCCAATATTTTTGGGATGTAGACACCCTGCATCTTCTTTTCTCCTTCCCTCTCGGAATTTGCTGTCATATTTTGTCGAATTATTTGCATCCCAGCATCTGTCGACTATCTCAGCTCCACACGCCCTCATCATGTCTAACATTATCAAGTCCTTGAAGTCACAGGCTGTCAAGACCACCGGTGAGAACGAGAACGATGGGGATGTGCTACCAGAACGGCGCCCCCCTTTCGTAGGCATTGACCTTTATTCGGGAAGGAAGTTTGGTACTGCTACTTCAACTGTGCACAGTAGCCTATTCGAGGCAGTGTCTTTGGAACTTGTGGTGGGCAAAACACAATACCGAATGATGGGTCTGTGGTTGACATTGGTTTTCCAGAAGTCGATTCTACCCACGTCGTCCGTCGATGCGCGCGTGAATATCGGTGCGGACCGACAAGAGAAGATTCTTTCAAAGGTCAACTTGGTGAAGAAGACCATCGCTAAGTTCTTCAGGCCGACCAGTCACTCTCCTGTGGCTCTATCGTGCATTGACCGCTCTCTGATTCCCTCCAACGTTGAGTTCGGAACCACGAACGAGAGCTCGTTTCTTACATCTTTCAGGATGCCGAGCCTGTGGTAGCCGACCAGCAAATGGGGGGCTCAGCTTCTACCTTTCGCGGCATTGACGAGTCGTCGTCAGCCAACTGGTCTTCCATGGCAACAGAGTCCCAACTTGATATATTACATTCGGTATTCGATCTTGGCGAACTACCCATCATCGACGATGAAGATGAGAACACACACCAGGAAGAACCGGCGAATAGCCGCTCTGGAATCACCATCTACTTATCCATTGACACACTCTTTGACCATTCGATGCAGGATGGAAGTAGCTTGAATGATTCAGAGCTCAGGCGATCGCCTGATGAAATCTCCTTGGCAACGAGCGTCGACAGAGAAGACGGCTACCAGTTCTTACTTGGCGCATCCCGTAGGCTCCGAAGGGTTCCGAGTTATGAAAATTTGAGGGTGGGTCGCTCCAGACTATCCAGACAGTAGCTCCATCTATCATATTGTATCAGAGCTCGCAGATTATAGGGAGTGACGACTTTTCATGTTCCGCTGTTTCGTGTGGACCCTCCGACTGCGAGTTCCTAGCCAGATCATTATCTGGTGTCAACGTGGCGCCACTCCGTAGATCGTCGAAATGCGACAATCTGAGGGTATGACAATTGTTCTATCAATGGGCACCGTTGACCGGTACGCTCAGGCTTCATTTTTGTCGCTTGAACCCAAATCACCGTTATCCTGTCGAACGCGAAAGTACAAGAAGCTTTCGGTGGGAATCCTATTTCTTGGGCATGCTTTCGACGCTCATCCCTAATGTCATAGGTACGGTCGAGTAACTGGTGCGATGGGTCTTCTAAAGAAGACACGTCCACATCCTTGAGCTCGAAGAAGCAATTGAGGTTGTCTCTGGGCCGCCAATTTCTACAAGACATCTTTCACCCATCATCACACGTACAGGCGCATGTTCTGAAGCCGCCGCCACATCGATCTTCTCAGGTGATGGTACCTCGTGTTTGGTCATGTACCAGAACTCCGTGGTCGCATTTAAAGGCGAAGGCATATCATAAGGAGGACAGAAGGCTAACGACCTCCGGCCAGTAGTGAAAGATTTCGAAGAAGAATATAATTTTGTCAAGTAGGTTTAGGGTACACTGACTATCTTGTAAGTGGCTCATCTAGTATAGGTAGGAGTATGGGGAATGGGGAGGAATGGCTTCGTTCACTCGCCTGGACGTGTCAAGGACGGCAATATTGAGGATCCGGGAGCCAGCGAGATCGCAGATGTTGAACTTGAGCTTGAGCCCGCAGCGCATGCATGCACGGATCGTGCGAACTGCCCGAGTCTTTTTTCGACGCTCGTCTGCGTTCAGGGGTTGCGGTCAGTGTAAATTTCAGTGTAAATTTGACCTCGAAAGGATTTGCGGCGGGGTTTAGCCCTTGAAGTTGTGGAGAGGTTCCTCGAACACTGTAAAAGGAGTTTGGCGTCAGTAGAATTTGCTGTAAGGGCATTATTCACTTTCGTCGTTACATCTTCGACTGTAGAAGTGAGGACTCCACGTACGAGTTTGCTCCGTTTGCGGAACCAGTGCCTCAGTAAACATCTACATGGAAGTCGTCCTCACAATCACCGTTGCTGACACTATTCAGTTCTCTGGTAACACAGGTTGCATATTCACTAGGACAACCTCCACCGCAAGAAACACCTTTCTATGCTTCGTTTCCCTACTCAATTGCAACGTATTACCCAACGAAATTTTAATGCAGTACGAAGTTCGATCTCTGGCAGTGGAAGCTTGAAGACAAGCCGGCATAGAACAGGCTCCGAGTGCTAAACCCCCCATCTATGAGGCCTTTTGAGCTACTCTAGCCAGTGACGGGAGATACTTTGGCCTTTTCTGTACCATCGCTTCGCAGCCCTTCCAAGCACTCATGATTGGACTGCGTTGTGCGAATCCATCGGGTTATTGTTTGGTCTCCAACTCCACCATGCCTCTCTGGGCCTTCGCTGCCCGTTTACCCGTTGCCGTACTACCAGGATTCCGAACGCAGTCAGTTTATGTCCGAAAAGGACGAATGGATCAACCACCATGTATGTATATCCCACAATCTGACCGCGTGATCATAATTATACTGTACTATGCGGCTGAGGCCGCGTCTACGCTTGTCGCTTTGTGGAGACCCCCTCGTTGGCCAAGTCCAGAAACCGGCAGCGAGCTTCATTCGCATAGATCGCTTCAAACACCGCTTCTTTATTGACGAGCCTTTCACACAATCACTTTGAGGTCAACTTATTCAATTTAATTCAAAGTCGAACACGCTGCGGGGAGAGGGGGGGTGCCGTCCATCGTTAAACAAAACGCCAGTGACCGTCCGTCAAATGCCAAGTCATCCCATGTCAGTAGCATCATCCCCCTTCTCATTACGATGGTGACTCTTCTCTGAGCTTGTAATCCCTGTCATCTTAACTACAGGTCCAATTTTTAGTATACTCCGCAACGAGTTTCCGTGTCTATTACAGGTCCACAGTACTGCCCTTTCGATTCTACCGGTGGTTTCAAACACAACGCCGCCAACACGTTTTCACTCAACTTGAAGTTTTCAGTTACCCTGCTCCTCCGCGAGCTTCTCTACTTTGGCGCAAGCATCCTTGAGGGCATTCGCGATTACATCGAAGTCGGATATCTAACAGGTGTGTAGTAAATTGGAGAATCATGAACCCAAGATTTCCAGACGCAAATCACGAACCTCGTTCCAAATTTGGGCGCTACATCTGACCCACCATCTACCGTTATGTTTGAATTGCGGGACAAACGCTTGCCATTGAACGAGGAGTGTATCGAGAAAGATCTGGTGAATCTTATCCGATGGCTCGATGTCGGCAGAGAGAGGGAGTTCCACGTTGACCTGTGTTAGCAATTGAATGGCCGATAAACACAGATTTGTTGTTCACTGACCATGTTTAATGTGAACTCGCCATCTGGGTCCAAAACATTGGTACCTAGACGTTCTGCTAGATGCTTGCCTCCGGCGATGGCGAGCGCGTGAGTATACTCGTTGATCTTGTGTTCCCCGCCTAGCCATTCCCTAAAATCTATGGCTACACAAACGCCAGGAACAAGCTTGCTCAAGTTCGCCGAAATATGCTCACCTGCGCCGATACTCAGGTAAGGGACGTAATCGATCGTTCCAGTCCCTGGAGCAAGTTGAACAATGACGTCTGAAGCAACACTGGATACGTACAATCAAAGAGCGTCACGAAATCCTGAGGATTTTTGTAGCCATCATCATGCGGAGAATTGTAGGTGACGGGCGTAGGGAACGGTGACTTGATCAGATGCTGGTTTCTGTTTCCTCCAGAGTGAATGATCAGGAATCCGTGGAAGCTAGCCGTTAAGCAGACCTCTTTGGAACATAGAGAACGGCGCTTCCTCTCTTCGAAAAGAGCCACTTGTGGCAATTCTTTGGGGAACAAATACTTGTGAGAGCAGATCGAAAGGAACACGGCAGAACATACGGAAACCCAAAAGTCGGGCTGTGCTTCGGAAAGGTTTATGTCCAACTCTTGACCTATCGACTGAGCACCATCCACGAGGCTGATAACCCCCGCTTTTCGGCAAACTGCTACCATCTCTTTCCAGGGAAGTAAAACTCCCGGATTGGAAGCGACGGAATCTATGAGTACAATGATTTTCTTGTCCTCCCTTGCTACTGCGTGATCGGTGTTCGTGAGTTGTTTGATATGCTCTTCAAAATCCCGGACGATCTGCGCGCGTGTCGAAGGGAACTGAAGATCGAACGTCGATAGAGTAGGGTGAGGTGGAAGATCCGCAAGATACTTGAGCGTCTGGGACACGGCACCATACGTCGTCGTAGCTGAGAGCAAGTGAGTTCAGGAGACGACGTTGAAGCCGACTCGATGATCGTACTTCCGACTAGAATGTCATTTTCATTGAAGGTGATATTACGCAGGATAGTCGCAATACCGTGTGAGGTGTTGTTCACTATGACACACTCGTCAGCTTCCGCCCCGATGAGCTTCGCGACGCGCTCTCGGACGCGGTTTAAGTGGTGAATGTAGTCGATCTTTATGAATTGGTCCGGATTTGATTCGATCTGGTCAGTCAGCTCATCACAGTAGGCACGAACAGCGCGTGGCATCGACCCATAGGAGCCTAGGACCAGATTTTCCAGCAAGTTATAACAAAAGTAATGGCACCAACCGTTATTCAAGCAGACATAGTTGGGTGAAAACCCAAAAAGTGCACGCGTAGCATGACCAAAGGGTGGTGGTGATTCTCCGCAAACGGTGGTGTCGATGATTGAACGCGATGACGTCTTGGCGGTCATGAAACTGGCAGTATATCGTCGTTAGACTTGGAAACTTGATTGATCGATTGAGTTGCATAAACATTAACTGAGGTTATGTCTTATCTCGTCTCATGTTCCGTCACTCGCTTGGATCAATGATCACCCTCGTCTTTTGAACGTGATAAATTCGAATCATTGGAGGGAATGATAAATCACTACCCAAGCCTACTTTCCTTATGTTTTACGATATCTAGTCTTCTAACTTATCAATAGATTTCCCTCGAGTACGTCGATCCAAGTAAACGGTCGGTTGATTTACTTCTTTGCCAATTCCTTCACTTTGGCGCAAGTGTCCTTGAGGGCATTCGCAATCAAATATCTACGAAAATGTCGGTGAATGACCACGGAAGGGAAATAGAGATGGTTTAATACAAACCTCATTCCGGATCCGCACGCTGCACCTGGCCCACCATCTTTCGTTATGTCTGAACACGGGAACATACGTTTCCTATTCGATTAGCAGATTCTTGACAAAGATCTCATGAATTTCGTCTGAAAATCCAATATCTACCGGAATGGGCAGTTCCACATTGACCGGGACCTATATAGGTAATTGCATGAGGGCTCTAAAACATGTTGTGCACCAACCATGTTCAACGTGTGTTCGCCATCCGGATCCAAGACGCTGGTACCCAGTCGTTCTGCTAAGCGTTTGCCTCCGGCGATGGCGAGCGTATGGGTATATTTGTTGACCTTGTGCTCCCCGCCTAGCCATTCTCTGAAATCCAAAGCTTCAGGAGAGTCAGGAACTAATGGTGCAGGACAGTTATGTGTGTTAACCTGCACCGATACTGAGACTCGGATATGGGACATAATCAATTGTTCGAATCCCTAAACAGGCTGAACGACAAGTGGTAACTGAGAAGGTAATGATACGTACAATTAAAGGGCGTAATAAAGTTTTGAGGACCTTTGTGGCCATCATCGTGCGGAGAGTTATATGTAACTAGTGTGGGGATCGGGGACTTGATTAAATGTTGGTTTCTGCTCTCTCTCGATGAGCAGCCAAGAATTTGTCACAAAAAGTCGTCGACGCATCGGCCGATCCCCATGCTGCAGGTACGTGAGGAATCAGTCTGGCCTCTTTGGAACATAGAGCACCGTAATTCCCTTCTTGAAAAAGAGTCATTCGTGACCATTGTTGGAGACTGCAATGTCACGCAATAGGTCAAAAAGGACACAAGAGAACATACAGAAACCCAAAAGTCAGGCTGTGCTTCAGACAAGTTGATGTCCAGCTCTTGACCCATCAAGTGTGCAGCATCTAGTAATCAACTTCTTAGTATACAACTAGTACTACTAGTGTTAAAGGTTTGAGCCATGCCAATGAAAAAAGATGTTTCAAGTGGTACCGGATGGCTCCCCAAAAAAACCCATACCGCCAGGCCTATCCCGACAGGTACGTGTTACGAGGGTGTCGACTGTCGATTTATGAACAAGATCGCCATATCCATAAGTTTCAGTTTGTCGTGCCAGACGTCTGGATGACACGGTCCCGTCAAATCAGATTAATGGTGTCCGGTGATCGGGGATCGCTAAGGACGTCGCTACCGTGACCATCTCAGTCCCGCCACGGTTCACGCAAAATAGTACTTGAGCTATAAAATGACTGGCGAAACACGCTGAAGTAGTTCAATACAATTCACTCACCGCAACTCCACCATGCCAAGTTATACTTTTCAAGTATTCAAGGGATCTCCTCAGGGAGAGATCATCCTGTCTGAGACACACAGATCACTTGCGAACGATGAGGTTCTGGTCAGAATCACACATGCAGGTTTGTGTGGTACAGACCTCCACTTCAAAAACCAGGATATGGTCCTCGGCCATGAAGGTGTTGGCGTCGTTCAAGAAATTGGTTCCGCCGTGACGAATTTCAAACTGTGGGTGCACATCGTCTCTCATGCACCAAGCTGAGACGTGTCACAGGGGCGATCGTGCCGGTTGGGGTGTCTTACATGATGCATGTCTCCGCTGCCATGAATGTCTGACCGGAAACGAATCTTTCTGCCACGAACGCAAGACATATCCCGAACACGACAGAGATCAAGGAGGGTTCGGATCGCATGCCATCTGGAAGGCCACATTTTTGTTCCATATCCCCGACGAGATCCCATCCGCCGACGCCGCGCCGTTGATGTGCGCCGGGACCACAGTGTTCAATGCGATGCATTTGTACGGCTTACGCCCAACAGAACGCGTGGGTATACTGGGCATCGGCGGACTGGGACATCTCGCGATTCAGTTTGCCGCAAAGATGGGCTGCGAGGTGGTCGTGTTCTCCAGGACACCAACCAAGGAGGCAGAGGCAAAAGCGTTTGGCGCCACTGAATTCCATGTGATCGAAGGAGACGAAACATTGGGAAATGTGAAGCCTGTCAATCACCTCTACGTGACCACGTCAGAAATGCCCGATTGGGAAAAGTAGGCCAGATCATGCGTATCTGGGAATATAGATATCTTGACCTATTCCTTGCATGGCAGGTTCTCTCCGGTTCTGGCAGCACGTGCTGTGATTTATCCAATGACGGTGTCCCATGGCAATTTTTCAGTTCCGTACATGCCCTCTTTGCTGAAAGGGCTGCGTATTCAATGGTCGTTGGTTTCGTCGCGCGCCTTGCACAATAAGATGCTTCACTTTGCTGCACAGCACAATGTGAAGCCCGTCTTGCAAGAGTTCCCGCTCACTGTGGAGGGAATTGAAGAGGCTATAAAGAAACTGGGTGATGGCGAAATAAGGTACCGCGCCGTACTGGTTGCGGCGTCAACTCAAGTTGCCTAGATCATGATGGCCACTTGACTACTAGGATGACGTTCGGAAGTAAAATAAAATTACCTAGACCACGATAGCCACTTGACTCAGATGACATTTTAACGGAAGTGAAACGAAACGCGATTTCACATGCCAATAGCGGTGATTTGAGACAACCGCAGGTGTTTCGGTGCTGCTCTGCTAGGTACTTCAATATTCAATTTCAGTCTTAGTCACAGATACAATGCCGAGCGCGCCGCGCAGGTGCATACCTAGATGTTGCAGTAATCCAAGGAGAAATTATTCCGAGGAGTTCTCTCCCGGTCTGTGCATGACGCGTGACGCGTCAGTGGAACCCAGGCTGAAGATGTATCTACGAGGCTGATGACCCCGGCCCCCCGACAAATAGCTACCATCTCTTTCCATGGAAGGGAAACCCCCGGGTTTAAAACAATGGCCGCGATAATCTTCCTGTCCGCTTGCGTCGCCGTGTGAGCTAATATTTTTATTTTTTAATAAAATCGAAGGATATATAATTGTTCTGAGGTGGGCGATCTGCGAGATATTTGAGCGTCTGAGAAATGGTGCCGTACGTTGTCGTTGCTGAGAGAATGTGAGCTTGGAAAACGATGTTAAGTCGATGGTCGTACTTCCGACCAAAATGTCACCAGCCTCGATGAAGTCAAGATTGCGGCGATGACACACCCATCGGCCGAGGCGCCGAACTTGGCAACGCGCTGTCGGACACGAGTCAGATGGTCAATAATGAGCCGTAGGAACCTGGGGCAAAGTCATATAGCGAACAACGCCCTCAGGCTGGAGCAGGCGGTCAAGGTCGACATAGTTTGGAGAGAATCCAAAGAGTGCGAGTGCAGCGTGTCCAAATGGTGGCAGTGGTTTGTTGTAAACCTGAGCGGGTGGCAGTCATGCTCGTTCGAGTTCGGGTCAGGGTGCAAATTTAGCCCTTTCAAGTTCCCATGCAGCTCTTATCATGTATCCCATCCTGCCGTAGCTAGGTCGTCCTTCGCTCCCATCATCAATGACGTCCGCTTTCTTTTATGGAACGTTGATGCACCCGAAAATTCTGAAGCGAGTAATCGGGCATGATGGGTGTTACCTCCAGATCAGCCCCGCAGTCCTGCTCGTGAGTGCGCTCTGGCATGCAATCTAACAGCACCTCACAGGCGATCTGCAGGATTATACCAGGCACAAAGTCTATGTAAACGAGCATGTCATGACACATCGGTTCTATCACTTATGCTCGATGGGTTGTAGGGTGAAGACTACCCGGGGATAGTTCCTTACGCCCGAGGCCGGACGATGTTTGATGAAGATCTCGACCTCGAAGATAGATCTGTGCGGGGATCGTTGGTAACAGGGCTTTCAGACCAGGATGTCAGACTACTAGACATCTTCGAGGGGAATGTGAGCGTCGGCTTGAGGCATCTGTCACGCGAGGAACGATCTAGCTAATCCTTGGTGGCAGGAATATACAAGAGAGGTGGTTCCTGTCCACCCTCTGGGTCCTGCAGTGGCTCTCGACGGTCTGGAGGCGACCAGAGCACCGCCGACAATCTCACTGGATGAGCTGAAGAGTCCAGTCCAAGTAAACACCTACGTATGGTGCAAGCCGTTGTCTCGCCTGGAGCGAAAGCTCTGGACGTTCGAAGAGTTCGTCCGTGAGAGTGCTTGGAAGTGGGTGGGAGCTGGATCTCGGGGCAATGAATACTATACAGAGGTGGACAGGCGACAGGCTATGGACGGCGTGATTGTTCCAGCATCTTGAGGACAGCCTGATGTCCCCTGTAGTACATAAATGGGTTGCACAGAACAAGCACTGCAATGTGCCCGTTATGAGGACCGTGGTGACGTTTCTCACAGAAAAAATATGTCCAAGGAGCCTTTGCTGCCGACACCCAACACGAGCATGCGTCGAGGTCGCTTCGACTGGCGCTCAGTCATCCGGCTGGTTCTCCCAACCGCGGTCATTGCAGCTTTTCTTCTCTTTTTCTCCACCACCAGCATCGTACACGAAACCGGACATCGCCTTCCATGGAAACAGCCAGGTCCGTCGTGATTACGTCTCATAATCGAGTAGCTGACCTCGATATTAAAGACGTGATTTTTCCCGATTTCTCTCACTACAAACTTCTCCAAACCCTCCCCAACACCCATTTTCCGATTAGTACGTCATGGCGCAAGCTCCTTGTCAAATCGTGTATGTGACCACCATCACGGCGCAGATCCCGATGATAGCAAGCGCATCATCGCTATCGGTGACATTCATGGCATGAACCAATCGCTCAGGCACGTTAATCGAGTCCGATACGCTTTCGAATTTGTATTGACTTTCCATTTCTCCCCATAGCGACTTACTTGCCAAGGTCTCTTACGACCCGCAGTCCGATACCCTCATCCACCTGGGCGATCTCGTTCCAAAGACAAAGAAGGTCTCATCTGCACCTGTCCTGGAATTTCTCTCCTCGCACAACATCCTCGGCGTGCGCGGCAATAACGACCAAAAATCCATCGAGTGGCGCTCATGGATGGACTGGATCATCTCCCTTCCTCGTGGCAAAGAATGGCTCGAGGACATGGAGTCGCATTGGTCACACATCGACGGGGACGAGCCGAACCCCAAATTCGACGCCTGGCTCAGGAAGAAGCACCCCGAATGGAAGAGATACGTGCCTACTCACTGGAAACTGCTCGGAAAACACTACAAATTTGCACGCGAGATGACGAAACCGCATTACCATTACCTTCGCTCCCTGCCGCTCGTCCTCTATTCACCCAAGGCGCACTCTTACTTTGTTCATGCTGGGTTGCTAGCGGCCGACCCGACTCGCAAATTGGGCGATCCAAAGCAGCCGCTCTCGCATTGGCCCGCGGCCGGAAAGGATGACCTCGTCCTTCGCGGTCTCCAAGAACGAGCATTGTTAAACATGATCCCTCAGAATCAAGATCCCTGGGTGTTGATGAACATGCGAAGTCTCACTGAGGACGGCACAGTTAAAGATGGCAAGAAGGGTACTCCGTGGGCAGACTTGTGGAATGACGTGATGGGCGGTTGCTCTGGCTTGCCGGAGACGACATCAACCTCGTCCCAAAGTTCGACGACGACGCGTGCCCTACAGTGTTTTCCGTCCATGGTGATATATGGTCACGCCGCAGCCCGAGACCTCGATGTGAAACGATGGTCGATCGGTGTCGACACCGGTTGTGTAAGTAGTCTAACAAACTGAGTTTTTCCTCGCTCAAATTCCATCAGGCTTACGGCCGTCGGCTGACTGGCGTCGTTCTCGACAATAATTCATTCTCGCCCAAAACCCATTTAGAAACTTTTGATGCATCACGACATGATTCTTACGTTCCCTTTGGAGACGAAGGAATCGCTCACATTGTTAGTGTAAAGTGCGACGCATAATTCGTCGTGTCTCTTGCATTTTTATATTGGTAGTTCATATAATTTTGCATACTTGGACATTGTTATTGTAACCGCATCCCCGTGGACTGCAAGCTAGGTAGCTCGTACGTTAGATATCATTGCACCTCTACATTATCATATGATTGAACGACCGGACTTGACAGTCAGACAATAAATTGTAAATTGGTGTCCTGAAAACATTTACCGGATAAATGCTTGATGAATGGGAATCCGAGAGACCAATAATGACTTACAATTGGGTGGGAGCACGAGAACTGGTGCGATCACGTCAACACGAACCCCTCCGGGTTTGAAAGTACGCACCTGGGGCTTCTGGCTATACTTCTGATCCAGGTGCCACCTTGAGTATAACATATGAGTCGAATATACCGGACAAAAATATTCAAAAAACTCACCTGATTTCATTTAGGAGTTGTAGGTAAGTTGGGTTGGGATTTCGCGCTATAATAGTCTACCTAAGCGGATGTAAATAGTCTGGCAGACACACTTACAGAGTACAGTCAAGAACGCCTGGCATCAAAAGCATCAGCGGTGTTCTTAAAGATAATGGGTAGATATGTACATCACTCATGGCGCCTGTGTTGCGGCCTCCGATGGAAGCGTCGGCGCTAGTTTGAGTGTCTTTGCAACCACTCCAGGATATCTGCGCCAGTGTGAACAGTGTCCCAAGGCACGAAATCACCAAGGGCAGTATCGTCTTACCACATCAGCCGGACTTGATTTAAACTGTTGCGTGTACTTGGTAGCCTTTTGCGCTTTCCCGGAGGCAACGTTCACAAGGTCCGACACACCACGGACCATCCCCCCCATGTCATGCCTCTGGAAAGAGCCAAGAGTGGAAAATAATCCCTTTGCTGCATCAAGTTTCACATTGGGTTCTTTCAACTTGCCTTCCGTAGAATACTGTGCAAGCGAAACTCAGGATGCACAGCGACCGAATAAATCGTTGTCCCAGACTAGTACGCACCGTATACGGGAGATCTAAGAACGGAGAAATCAGTACCACTGCATGGACTATGCCGGAATCATACCGAGTGCCGAGCCAGAGTGGCAACACTACCGGGAAGTCAACATTTTCGTAAGATGCGTTCCAAAGCCACTTACGTCAAAGATGGCCGTCAGACGACAGCCAGCCGGGAGACGACTGACCATAATGGTGTGCATATCCTACGGCGCATTTGAGTTTACAAATCTTGAGACTAAATGATTCGGACAAACATCGTCCACGATATGCGACGTCCTCTTGAAGTCCACGGGGTAAATAACTAGAAAGGAATTCCCATCAGTCCAATTTACAGGGAACGAACTGAACCAACTTGCCTTCGTCATAACCATCTTCTTCATCGCCATCAAGATCCTTGGTCTGGCCTCCGTGTCCTGAATCTACTTGGGTCAGCAAGGCATACTACTTACACTGTCAAAATAAAGTAACGCGCACAATGGAAGAAAAGTGAATCGTTGGGCTGAGCGTCCCTCACGAGCCAGTGCATGGCATCAAGCTGATAAGGGTGAGTTCAACGCAAACTATTCCAAAAACGCCACGCACTATGTTCTGTCGAGTCGGTTGTGACCGGGGATGCGATGCGTTGTCGGCGAGTATTACCATATCTTCCTCTCTGTAACCACGTCCTGTTTGTATTGAATATCGGTCATAGTAGGAGAGCTGGCGGAGCAGACGAACCCAAAAGAAATCTTTTCATGCGATTCACATCTTCTACGCAGCCTTGAAGTGCTTCAGCCTGCCCAACATAGTTTATGCCAACCTGTAAGCCACTTGAGCATTGCAAGGCACATAAACATGGGGGTGATCATACAAGCAATGCTTTCTTTCGCCGGTTGCATTGTGAATATTGAAAATAACCGGATTGCGTCTGTCCGCCGTAAGTCGCGGGGGCACCAAATGATTGTTGCCCAGTTGGAGGCATAGGTGGAGGGCCCGGAGGTGCTTGATATGCTCTAGCCTGAGGCGGGCCGGGAGGAGGTGCATATGAACCTGAGTAGGGATATCCTCCAGAAGGGGGTGGCTGGCGTGGAGGGGCATATTGTGCATACATGACGGGAGGAGCGGCGCGTGTAGCGTAACCACTGCAAGCGGCGGAGGATTGCGGACTGGACGACATATACTGCATAGATGGACCTACCCTGCTGGTAACATGTTGGACTGAGGCGAATAATCAGGAATACTTCTGTTTAACGTCGGTCGATGATTATCAGTGTGTACAGCCCGCCTAATCGATGTAACTCACGGACTTGGGAAGCTGCCAGTCGATCAGAACTCGAATCACTTGTATCGTCGTCGTGATACTTACCTCCCAGTATTCATAGTGTTTCCGGAGGAACCAGGCCACATAGCTTGAATGAAATCGAAATCGAACCAGGTGATGGCTTCTGAGCAGCTGCGGGCCCTTGCATCGTCGTTTATGTAATGGTCCGACGCCATCACGCTTTTTACGTGGCTCAACGTTCAACTTTCAACATGGTTGCCATCATGTTGCGAATGAGTGGATCGAGGTGAGCACATCACCAGAGAGAGCGCTTATCGAGTCTGGATGTCCACAGAGCATCCGTTTTCACCATCACTCTAAGTTACGACTTACAAAACATGTACTACTTGTTTGTTCCAGGTTGTTGGTTGACGTATCCGGCTGCACGGTCTACTGCGAGTGCTGCCGGGGACGACATTTACTCTTCATGACACGCCCCCGTCCATCTCGCTACGGCGGAATCAAGCGCACCACCGCCACTCTCTCGGCGAGGATAAAACACTGGGCTTTCCGTCTTTTCTTTTCTCTCGTTTCATAAATTCTAGCTCTTGTCGTGGCTAGTTTATAATGGACCTGTCGCTGGACGAGTCTCTCATTGCATACGGCCTGTCCCAATACCTGCTCGACCGAGTCAACATTCACGATACTATCACGCGATTGGTGAGTGCAATATCCCACTGATATTGGGTGCAATGATGAACACGTGTTCTCAACAGGCAGCGTATTCGGATTGCAGGGACTTTGAGCGCCTTGGCAACGAGGTTTTCGCTTCGTCAGAGGTGACGATAGACAACTCGCTTATCACGAGCGAGGATCCTCAAGGTAAGCATCATAATGGACCTTGGAGGTGCTCACCGGATGACATCACATCTTCAAGGTCGGCCAGCTAGAGAAGAAGCAGAGTCGTGGGCAAAGTATTTTGAACGATTCCAGGCAGCACAGCACGTGTTGACGTACATCCATCTCTGCCCTTGGCTTGGTGTGATGATGATTTTCATTGACAGTTGTGTTCTGATCAACCTCCCGCAACCTGCACCAACGTGGAACATCGCTACACCGAACGTAGCGACCGCATCTGCGAATGCGATAGTCACCTTCCGGCGTGACCGTGCGCGCGGGGAAACGATTGCGCAGTATGGGGTACGAACACTCCATAGCTGATGTATTTGGAATTCTGACACCCCTTCCAGAGTTATTACACTTTTGAATTAACACGACAAGCGGGCGTAGACCCAAGATCAAACCCCTGGCGAATCACGCACATGAAGGCACATCCATTCTGGTTCAGGGGAAACATGGAGGTGATGAACCCTAGTTGACGCCCGCTTTGGCCCAGTTGATTTCATCTGTGATGTGACTTGACATCTAGGCAATGTACACACCAGCGGGGCTCACGTACGAACATTTAGGTGTTACTCGAATGCTATGTTGGGAAGACTTGGCATGTCCCTAACATGTGAAGTTGTCTCTAAGGTCGACGATACCAAGGATCATTCTGGCCATAGTTACATGAGTACGCGATTCGATCAGAACAAATTCAGGGATCGAAAAAAAACTCTCAGCTCCGAAGGGCTCACCGGGTAGGAGAGCATGCGCTTGTGACTGGCTGAAAGTCAATCGTGTCACTTGAATTGAATGATGCACGTCTGAACCTTACCTTGCCTCGTCCATGTGCAAGATCTGCGGCTTGGAGTTGGCAGCGTGGCCAAGATGGTTCAGGGACAGCGCGTACTTAGACTAGTGACATTCTTTGGATAACACGCACGCGGAGACCTCATTTTTCTGTGAATATCGTAATCTCCAACCACGCAGTCTGGCGTGGGTTTAAAGCGTTGCCCGCGTGTCCGTGATCTTACTCGTGGCCGAAGTTTTATCGATCGTCTTTGGACATCGCGGCCCGCTATCTTCAATCAGAGGATCCAAGCCCACATTCTGAAACTGGTCGACCAGGTAGGAGCCGGGCGCTATCGCTGAATTTCCAGGATAGGACTAGGACACAATAGCCAGTCGTCGCTTCTGGTAAAGTAGCTGGCACAGATTCAGGTCGCTACATTTGGCTGCCTCGTGTTTTATGCCAGCTACGTTCGGCCCTCGCTTGTCCTGATAATCACTCGGGGGTCAGTTCTATTTCCATCCTTTGTTCCTTCTCCAGCTTCTTTTCTCTTCCACATCTACAACCCCACAAGGCAGCCCGGGCGGCGGGCGTCTCACAGGCTCATCCCAATGTCCTCCACAGCAATCGGCACCTTCACCTGTTGGGATGGCTATGATGGCTATGAGCTCGTAGAGGAGCACCCCTCGCCTCGCCCACCTCGTCGCACTCGACTTTCATCTACGTCTAATTTACCCTCTTCGCTGCGACAGGGCGCCGAGCGTGGAACTGAGCGCCCTCAGCCCTCGAAATCAAAGTCGATTCCAGTTCCCAGAGAGCACGATTATACGTCGCTCGATGAACTGTGGTCCACCTTGAGGGAGAGAAAGCATGCTGCGGAAGCCAAGCTTCCTCTAAAGGTCAAGTCCCTCGAGGCACCCCAGGCCGGACCAAGCAATGTGGCGCGTCCGCCCCCCGACCAGCAGGTTACAGCACCCAGGAAGGTCACCCCTCCCAAAGTGAACTTGGTAAAACGGAAGAAATCTACGTACGCCACCGCATCAGTCCATACGTCCGTTTATCTGATCCTTGTGAACGCACTGCAGAGACTGTGTTTCATTTCGCGAGTCTCGTTCGGGACGCACGGTGCGTATGCTCTCATTTCCGTCATAATACCTCCTTATCCCCGCTCAGATCACCGCGACTTTTGACTTGCCTGGCATAAAGAAGGAACAGGCACATGTTAGCTTCCGTTGGAATCATCTAGTTGTAACATGGCAGACGGTGAAGATTTCAGAGAAGGAGGAAAATGGACGACTAGTTAGAGAGCGAGAGGAGAAGAAGTACACACGAACGATACCCCTCCCAGAGGGAACGAAGGTGAGCGAGGTTTTCCCTCTCACAATTCCGAAGGCCAATTGCCGTTTTCGCTAGTTCGAGGAAATACGCGCAGTTATGGACAATAAACGTCTCATCCTGAATTACCCCAACATGCGTACAGTTCGTGTCGAACCACGGCACCGTTTACCCAAGCAGACAGAACCCCGTCGAATTGAACCTACTGTCATCTCTGATGGCGACATCAAATCTAGTGACGACTTCGAGAACGTGCCGTATGTTAAATCACGAGATCACGATGACCCACCACATGAAGAATACACAGAAACTACCGATATCTCAGAATATTAGAGGCCCAGACCACATCGGTCTGTTGCGTTTTGTTGTGGTTGCCGTCCTCGATACCACGTCAGGAATTGAAAGAACTTGTTTTACTACAGTCGTCCATTTGCTACTTGCAAGCGATCCATATTTATTTCATCCATTGAGGATAATCATGATGGATGACCTATGCTTCTCCCATGCTTCCGATTCGTTGCGATCGTACTCCGTATCGGCAGATAAAAATGTACATTACACCATCTGGAAGTTGTCTGGTATCAAACCCAGTGAAAAAAAGCGTTCGCGAAGACAGGGCTTGATGGGAGATCATTGATGCCATGATAGTCATCTCATACAAATATAAGCGAGTAGAAATACTACATATCATCCACACTCCATTCGTAGCTCGCAGTAGCTGTCCGTTGTCTTTCGTTGATACGTTGAAACCACTTCTTCTCGAACCCATTGCCACGATCTAGGGAAGCATTTATTGTAAGCGGCTCGATGATGTGACGAGAGTTACTTTACCTACACCATCCCACCGGTATCCTGGTCTGATGCCAAATCGATTGGGAGGAGGTGGGGGGCCGCGGTATTCCGGCTTTTTGGGACCCTTGGATGCCTTTTTCTGTGAAAAAAAAGGATCAATGGGCGATACGCAACATCGAATACAACTGGACTAACCGTCAAGAAAGCAGCAGCAGGATCGTTCCACCTATCTTGCGACATAAGTTCCTCGTTAAGTTCCCTGTCGTCAGCATGTCGAGAGAACGGTAAATGTTTGTTTTTCTCCAGTTGCTGTTTGCGCTTCTCTTCTTCCTCTCGTTGTACGAGTCCCTTGCCCCACTCCATCTTTTGTGCTTCCTTTTCTTCCCTTTCTCTCTTGTTCCGAGCCGCTTCAGCGCGCGCCAGTTTCATGTCGATCTTACGACCAGAGGCGTCACGGTATACAGTCTCCTGCGCGGCTTCCACATCCTCTGACGCCATCTCTTGGTGTTTGACCTGAGGCTTTGATCGCTACAATCCAGCGTCAATCACTCTACATAAACGTGTGCAAACCGTTGCCACCTTACGCAGATCCTCAGGACGCATCAGCCCACCCTTGAACAATTGCGTGTCCTCAACAACCGTTGGCTGCTCATCGGGTGGTATAGGCGGACTCTCCTCCCTCTTGAACCCCTCCCGTACAGTCATCCATCCCGACCGGTCGTCCATCTTGCGTTTCTTGAAGCTTCGGTCGGTCGCGACGGTCGCTTCAGCTACCTCCGTTTCTTCCTCTTTCTGCTGTCTTGAGTGTTCGTCGCCAAAGCCCGCATCCTCATCAACAAATAGGGACGGACCACTGGTTGCACCGCCATTTGCGGCCCTGCGTTTCTTCTTCTTGGAAGTAGTACGTGCTAGGATTGCCTCGGCTTTGGGGCCTGACATATACTTCTCCGCAAGGTAGGCTTGCATGGTTGGCAGTGGTAGCACATGCAAAGGGACAAGCTGCGAATTGTTATGTAATCCAAGTTTCTAGCCTGGAAAATCATCGGTTGCTGTTTGGCTCTGGTACACTATGACGACTTTGACCATGACGACTTTACATCAAGAACGAGAGTTTGGTATCGTGGAGCGTCCCACCAAGCAATACACTGTAATCAACACATTCATGGCTTACGAATTTATAACAACAGTATGCTCATGAATTTAGGCCGACTATACGCACGTCGATAACGCGTATCGCGAACTGAGAATGCGAACAGATCTGATAGAACCAAGATAAACCCCCCAGAGAAGCTGTTTAACTCACGGAAAGATGGTAGAGTATGCAGCCTCTGCTTCTCGGAAGGGTACCAGGCGTAGTGGTGTGCGGCGGCGAGAACGTGAGCTGCAACGGTGACGCGAATGAAGATCCGAGCCATCACCATTGCGTGTATGCGGCGTTACTTGTCCCCCAGTGCCAGCGTTGGCTAGGTTAATCGGTCCACGCCCAAGTCCGAGCGACTCCGCGAATTTGTTGATAGGCACGAAATTCAAAGGACGTCTTGTATGAGAGATTCCGGCCCCATCCACCAAGGTGTTGATAGGATCACCACCGGTCAAAACAGCAGCGCGAAACAAGGCTCTCGTCATTCGGGGTTGCCCGGGGGTATCAACAACTTTCCGCTTGGATATGGTTCGTCGCGCCGACGAGCGATAGCGAGTGTATGCGCGGTGCTTTATTCGAGAAACACTGGCATACGAGAGCGCCAACTTGGCATTCGGTACCACTTGAATGGAACGGCGAAGAAAGTTTTCGACAGTGACAAGACTTTCAGAGCACGGTCCCAGACTCGGAGATTTTGCCTGCGAGTCGTCTGAAATCTTCGGTGAAGACGTCGGCGGTTCCGCAAGCACAGTAACCTCTCTCCCGTCCAATCCCGGTGGCGGTCTGACGTCGCTAGCTTGGTCGAGGCCCGCCTTCGTGTCCTCAAAATCGAGTCGTGGTCTTTTTCGCCTTCTCCGGAACTACTAGGGCATGAAATGATGACAGACAAGAGAACGGCTTGATTGTGAGCCCTACCACAAATTCGTTAACATTGCTTTGTATTGTTGACATTGAAGTGCTGTTGCCTTTGAAGAGATGTAGCTTCGACCTCCGACGCGTCTTCCATCGGCAAGGCGGTGTGTCTAGGCCGTCTACGCCAACTTCACACCGACGGTCAATGTGGTAAGAGCCAGCAATAATGTTCCCCTGATCGACGCATACAGTACGCCAGCCGCGATTACATCAGTCTTCGTCAACTTACCAGTATGAGCTGTTTGGCAAGCCACAGTTGAGTAGTATTGGAACGTCTCTATGGGTCGTCATGATGCTACGATTAGTCTGGATTGCAGTACAGGATATTTTCAGGTATGTCACGGACTCATGGAGCTTCGCGCTACCCGACGGATCATGCAATGCTCTACTTCCTCCGATCATTTCGCGCTAGTGCCAGCAGTTGATGAAGCTGCGCCTTGACGTGGCCCAGGCGAAGATTTAAAGTTTCGCGACTGCTGCAAGTATGTAGTCCGCGGATTCTGCGCGACGGCTTTCTTACCCCGGCAATGCTGTCCACCAACGTCGCTCACACGCAGACTTGTATCGGAATGTTTTCCAAAGGTTAAGTACGTCCCATGGTATTAAAAGCCCGGAGGATTCGCTATATCCTTCCGCGCCCCGACGAGCCAGTCTATCACTCATACTTGCTTTCCGCTTTGGTCTCGTTATGAAATTCACTTTCGCCACTATCATTTCTTTGTTTGTTGCCTTGGGTAGTTCAGCGCCGCGATCTCGCCAGAGTTGCCCAGAAGCCACCCGGTTTGGTGTGGTGACCATTTCTCCGACCACTGTCTCACCTGGTGAAGTGAGTAGATTCCTGCCCCGGAGATGATGCATGGCTGAAGAAGAAATGAAATATTCAGATCTTGACTGTGAATTCCGACTTCAGTTGCGCTATCAACACCTTTGGTCACCACCCTGAATATACCGATTATTATATAGAGGTCCCCACCAATAACAATGGCAACGAGCCCCCTATCCTCCTGTACCGCGGCACCCTCCAGTCCGGAACGTCTGACTCGTTCACCGTCATGGTACGTTCTTGCTCAGCATCGAGATTTTTTTTTCTGATACATTCTCAGGTCCCTGAAGCTTATTATACTGCCAATGCCAGTTATGCGGTGGTATTGGACACAACTTACACCATCAACGGTCCCAGTGGCCAACTTTACTCTGTCGTTGGCAGCGTCGAGACTGCAATTGCCATTATTGTTACCTAACCATATGTCTGTCCCATTTTTTACTACTTTGGACGTTCTACTTGCTAGTTTGAACATTTGAATGTTGATATTCGTACTGTGATGTAGCCGTAAATTCCAGCCTGCTACAGTTTTAGACTCGCCACATTTTTCTATCTGGGTGTGCGCGTGAAACATGAACTCAGCTCTTTTCACGGTCTCTTCAATCCTCCGGGTGATATTTGCAGGGAGGCAGCTGATGCTGCCACTGCCAGCATATCCGAACTCAAACCTGAAATGGCTTCTTGCCAACTCCAGCGTGATGTAAGCCCATAGTCAGGCAAGATACTATGGGTACAGTCGATTACCGGCACTTGAAACAGCTAATTTGGCAGCTGTCCAACAGCCACAACAGGAAAATGATTGAAGATCAGAATGGTGGGATGTGTATTATAGCACTAGTACATACAATGGGCATGTTTTTTTATGAATGTATGTATATATTGGAAAATGAGTGAGAAACTCCTTCAAGAACTGCTGTCTTATAGCATGACCCATTACTTGAAACATTCAAAAATGGTATATCACACAGCCTATTAACATAATGATAATTATTGCTGACATCTATCTGAGCTGTAACAGTGCTATCACTCATCATCACTCCCACTGTCAGATTCCATGCCATTGTCACCTTCACCACCATCCTCTCCTCCAGCTTGGGTAGTCTCTGCAGAATTGATGCCAGGTGTTGGAGTGGCCTTTTCCAACTTCCCACACTTTGGCCTTGGCCACCCAACCTGTCACTTGTCTTGCTTTGCAAGGTCCTGCTTGGCTTCCCAGAGTTCTAGTGCATTGTGGTAGGCTTCTTTTTTCTCCTTGTTTTGTTGCTTCTATGCTTCATCACCCTCCCTCCAAGCAGCAGTGAGCTTGCCAGTTTGCTGCTCACTTCACTGGTGGTGGTTTTTGTGTTCAAATTCTTCTTTTTCAAGTGCTGTTTCTCATTCAACCACTTGAGAGAAGAAAACATTACTAGTAAGTAGCCTCAGCATTCCATCCTCATGGAGCTGACCTTTATTCTTGCTCTTGGCCTTGTCTTCTTGTGCTGCTAATTGTTCTGCTATGTGATTGCAGTACATTGACTACAGAACACTTGTTGATCCATCTTCATGAGTTGTTTTTGGGTATTGGATTTCATTTGGATCATGACCAAGTAATTAGTGGTTGCAATACCTCAGGCTGACATCAGGTGTTACAAACGCTTCAAAACCCCTATCTTCGACCCCTATGTTCATACCATTTCCTGCATCACGTGACTTGAAGTCACATGACATTCCATTCCCAAAACTACATGTCTCACATGATCCATACACCGTTCCATTACATGCCTCGCTCATTCCATTCCCCAAAGGCTAGACCTTTACCTCATGTCAAAACCTTTTAGGAACTCATTCCCATTGGCTGCCACACTTGCATAGCCAAGCACAGCCCCATAGAACATTCCATGACATTCTAACCAATGGCCTTTCTTTCTCTTATCATATGACATCATCGCTTACTGATGCTGTGCATCGTACCACTTTCTCTAACCAATCACAAATAGATACTGAGTATCGTACCACCTTCCTTTTAGTGTACTATCGTAAATACGACCACACACAGTGGACAGTATATATACCATGCAATAGACACCAGAGAACTCCAGTAAAGTTCTTCTGGTCTTCCGCTTACAAACCAGTTGGAACAACATTCCTACCATCTTAACATCTTATCGCCTTACAAGTTCCAATCTTTTGTTGGCTTGTTTCATCAGGCATACCATAGCAGCAGCTTCCTAATAAGGCATATCATAGTGATAACATATGATATCATGTATGCTTAAACCTGCTTGACCAGCATTGCACTGGCAAACACAATTCTCATTGATCAGGATATTCTGTGATCTGTGTTGAACTAGAGGTAACCTTTTTATCTTAACTTCCCACTCTCCCAGGAAGAAGAAACTCATGTGTGCCATTAAATAAGTTGTAATTAGTGGCTTTCTTGGCCCAAAATGCTGATCTGCTACATGAAGGAACTGGGTGTTCCCTTGACTCTATGCTGAAGTAGACCAAGGGTCTGATTCCTCTTACAGGTAGGTACTTTCTATCACTCCAAGAAAGTATGCAGAGGTTATGTAGTAAAGAGACTTACTAAGAGACTGTCATGTGCTATTCCCCTGACCCACTCTATACCTCTGAAACCCAACTCCAGTGCCCTCTTGTGCATCCCATCTCTCCATTACTCTGTTCCAACCCTTCATTCTCCATTCCTCTGCTTAGATTTATAGTTTAGATTTTATTTCAGTCTCATCATGTAAAACCTCCATCCATAGTCACCCCCCACCCCTGCATGTACATTCATTCCTCTCTGTCCTCCATTCTCCATTGACCCTTCTCCATTGACTCTATTACATTCTACATCAGCAAACTAACTGTCTCTGGGATGTCTGGAATGTCTGGAAAAGGGGGTACCTTTCTGGAATTTACATGGCCAAAAACTGAACTTTGTTTATAACTATCCTTCAAATTTTGAGGCCATCATTCTGACATATATTATATGTGTTCTACACTCTTAGATTGGTCAAAATTTGTCAAAAAGGTTTGTGGTGAAGTGTGGTGACAACTTCTTTCGAAACAGACTGTTTGTTGATGTAGTTACATTCTCTGAACTCCATATATAAGCCTGCTCTCTGTCATATGTATATCAGCTTGGATATTGAATTAGACAACTCAGACTTCCTAGCCCTCCTCTCTCATCTTGTTCCACTCTGACTTCTTTTGTCTGAACCTCTTTCTCCATCTCCTTCACTCTCCAAAATCTGGGACCAATGATAAAGACAGTAAGGGCACAGCACAGTTGACCAGAGTTGCCACCAGACCTGACATGGTCTTAACATTTCACCTATTCAATTACAAAAGTCTAGAACAATAATTTGATATGGAAGGTCATTGATATTATGGATGCTCACACAGTTGGTTGTGATTCGGATTCCTCATCATCATATTGCAGAGCTTGATAACTAGAGCCTTTGAATCTATTTTAAAACTATAGATGTTGTTTGTTTCAAGAAGTTGGGGTTGACAAGGCCTCTACATCAGCAAACAGGCCTCCTCCTGGACAGAACTGTATATGACTGGCCAGTATGACAGAGGTTACAGAACTCCTAGTAAAGGTTCCCAACTGGCTAGATCTGGATAGTACCCTAATAGTCTGGACCAGCCTTTCACAGACTGTACCAGGCTGGAGCTAATGAGCATAATACTAGCCAGGCTAGTCTTACATTACTATTTTCCATTACATAAGATCTGAACTCTAGAATCCGACAGGCAAAGACAGCAACACAGCAATGCACTCAAATTCGGCACATGAGATCAATTACACATTACATCATCAATCAAGTTCAACATCGAGCCCACTTGCCACCTTCCTGGTCTCCATACTCTCACTGCCACTGCCACATGGAAGTCAGCAGCTGATACGAGAGATACGAGAACTGTGGCCCACCTCCCTTGATGAGCCCACTTATCACGAAGGGCCTTCGTTTTTGTGGCATGAACTTCGTTTGTGTCACACTTGTCCATAAGGCCAAGTATATCGATGTACACCGGTGAGTAGACACTGACTTTGAAATTTACTTCGGCTTGACCAGAAACCACCCCATCAAGAACCACCTTGAGCTGAATCAGTGCATCAGTGACATAAAGCTAGATCAATAAGAAAAAACACAACTGCAGTAGCAGCTATGGCAACAGTCTGCCTTGGAACTGTGTTTGCAAAAACCTCTGGGATGAACGCTTGGATTGAATCCGAGCCATGTGCTGCGACATTGCAACCACCTGGCTATACGAACAAGAAAAAGGTGGACCCCTTGATGATCGTGGAGGTGTGCATCTGCCTTCCAAGTTGAAAGTAGCTGGAAACTCTCCAATGTATTGCTTACATATGTATGCACCGTTCCCGACCTTATGAAAGAATAGATTTGCGTCAGCAAAAATGCAGGACAGTGTGACCCAGAGTGTAGCTAGCGTGCGACAAGGTTTGCCGGAGTAGGTAATGATTTAGCTGTATGAAATGTATGATTATGTGAATGTGGACAACTAGACAGGCTTGTCACAGCATGGGATGGATTGTCCCAAGCTGTCAGCATAGGTGTCTCGGCTAATCAAAAGGGCCAGTTTGCTGATGTAAGGATGAAAAAGTGAATGAGGATGAAGAAGTCAAGGCAAAGAAACCAGTTGTTGGTCCTGTCACCATCTGGATTACTGTCTTCCCTGAGTCTACTTCTGCTATGGCTGTCTACAATGTAGGTCATGATATCTTACTCCTTAGAGAGTATGAGATCACTGATGTCAATATTGAATACCATGAATCTTTTACACACACAAGGCTGGTCCACAGCTTCTTCAGCCTGTCAATGACCTGGATCTACTTGTTGACATTGTTAGTCCCCTCACTCCCACTCTTGGCCTTTATATTGCTATCAAGGACAGGCCTCAAACTCAGGGGATGCTGACCCTCTATCTGTTATGAACTCCTCTGAAGCCCCTATCTTCAACCCCTATGATCCTATCTTATCAGATACCTTTCATGTCATCTTATCAGACATCAAACCAGTGTTCAGTCCAGAACCTACATTCAATCCAGACTCTGACCTCACATTCTAAGCCTCATGCCAAACCTATGCTCAAACTCTATTCCTATTGACTGCCACACCACATAGTCTCAAACATCACACAATATTGATTCTACCAATAGCATCAATCCCTTATGACATCATACCCTATGCCCTAACTATATATAGATATAAGTCTGTCACACCAGTTGCACACAGGCCATATGACAAACATGTAGATCAGTTTAATCAACTTTGATCTTTCCACTCAAAGTGTTACTCTATGTTACAGACACTCCCAAACCCCTATCCTTAACCCCTATATTCCCCTCATTATCTAAACAATCACATGACACCCTATTTCCCAAACTACATGTTCAACATCCAACATATGTCGTTCCCTTACATGCATGCCTCATTCCATTCCCCAAAGGCTAGACCTTTGCACCTTATGTCAAACCTATGCTCGGTTTCATTCCCTATTGGCTGCCACACTTGCATAGCCAAGCACAGCCCTTATCTATGACATCATTCTTATCATCCAATCAGAAAATACTTATGCACAGCCTTAATGACACCATATGATCTATCCAATCACATACGCTTATATAATGGAATTCTCTAGAATAAACCAAATATGTACAAACATCATGTATCTAGTATATATACTGAATCCAACATCGGGGAACTCCAGTAAAGTTCTCTCAATCTTCTCCCTCAAAAAGTTAGAGACATCCCCCTTTCTTTACTTGCTCCACTTAGTAGTCTCGACACTTTCGAGGTTGTTTCACTCTAAGCCTAACAAAGCTTTCCTTACAACTAAACTTCACTTGCTTTGAGTGTTGTTTCACTACCTTTTGCAAGGTAGTGAGAGCAATGCTTGTTGGATCTTTCATGCTGTCATGTCCTCATTGGCCCAGATAAACCCAACATTGAAAATAATATTCATTTCTATATATTTGATATATAATAATTCCATTTAATTATTTTATATCTTAGCTTATGTGGTTCTTATGTAATAAGCTGATACATATTTTCATAAAAATTTTCAATTTAGCAGGTACTATGGATTTCCAATTATTATCTTTAATAGATATTAATGCTGATGCACAAAAAATTTTATGGTTAGCTTTTTTTTTTAGCTTTTGCTATTAAAACTCCTTTATGGCCTTTTACTGGTTGGCTAATTTAAAAATTTTATTAGTATCTGTTGTATTTATTATTTATTATTATTTATTAGATTAATTATAATTAGAACAATTAAATTATAAAAATAAATTTAGCATAAATTTTCCTATACTACAAGTAAAGAGATTTGAACTCTTAATTGCTATAAGCATAAATGCCTATAAATCCAATATGAGAAATAGTACTATAAGCTAATAATCTTTTAATTCTTATTTGTGATAATCCTGGCCAAGCTGTTAATATTAAAGCACCAATAGTATAAATAAAGATATCTATTACTTGTGATGTTAAAGTTACATGGAATAAACCACTATATATATTTTGTAAATCAATTATCTTTTGCTTTATTAGCTATAATTTATTTAATTTCTATAATGTCTAAATCTGTTTTACCCTTATTTTATATTACAACAAGTAATAAGAGTATATTTTCTTATTTTCAATCAATTAAAAAAATTATTTTTAATTATTTTAAAAATTGGAATTTTAGTTTAAGAATTAGATTTATCTTAATTGGTTGAAAGATAAACCTGCAGCATAAATAAATATAATAGCAGTTAACCATACAAATAAATTAGGAGACAAATTCATTCTAATAGAAGGAATGGCAATAGCCACAATTAATATTAATAAACTAATAAAAATTATTACATTAGGAAATATTCCTAATAATATTGTAGGTATTAATAAAGAAATTAAAATAACAAATTCTCTTCTATTAATATCTTAATAACCCCTTTAAAATACTCATTAATTATTTTAAATAATTATTTGATGTTGTACAATATTGTCATCAATACTTTTAGATTTTAATTACCTATAGCTGTAGCCTTTATTATATTAGTTCTGAGTATATTAGTAGCATGTTTATCACCCAGATATACCTTTGAAAGATGTTCTTCTGCTTAGTAAGAGTGCCTTTACCAACCTTGTTGATTCAATCAAGTTTGAGATTGTGCAAGACAGTATCATAGTCAAGCACTGAAAGGACTAGATCAAAGAGTTTGTAGAGGTGGAGGGTACTGACACTGTCAAAGCTGAGAAGGTGAAGGCAGTCCAGACTGAGACCCAAGATTTATTGGACAAGGCCCAGAAACATGTGGAGGCACTTGGAACATTACTCTATCACTCTATCAGGTCAAGAAGGATTGGAGAAAACTCAATAATTACATCCTTGGCCTCATCTGGTGCTCCCCAACTATTAGTCTCAGTGTTGGTGAACATCGTTTCATAGAAAACTGGGGAATTTTCCAGGAATCACCACCTCCTGAAAAGACTTCTAATTTGCTGCTGTAATCAATGATCCCCCACTCTACAGAGATTTGATTGATCATTATGTTGGTGATTTGGGAGTAGTTGCAAACTGTTACAGACGCTCCCAAACCCCTATCTATAACCCCTATATTCCCTTCATTATCTAATCAATCACATGACATCCCATTCCCCAAACTCCATGTTAAACAACCTTCATACGTCGTTCCCCTACACTCATGCCTCACTCCGTTCCCAAAAGTCTAGAACCTCATGCCTCATGTCAAACCTATGCTCGGTTCACATCCCCATTGGCTGCCACACTTGCATAGCCAAGCACAGCCCTTATCTATAACATCATCCTTATCATCCAATCATAAAATACTTACGCACAGCCTTGATGGCACCACATGCACTACCCAATCATATACGCTTATATAATGGAACTCTCTAGAATAAACCAAATATGTACAAACATCATGTATCTAGTATATATATCGAATCCAACATCGGAGAACTCCAGTAAAGTTCTCTCGATCTTCTCCCTCTAAACCAGCCAGACAACCACTCTTACTTTCAATTCCACTTTAATAGTCTTGGCTTTCGAGGTTGTTTCACAAACAACAGAAAAGACACCATTTGCATGACTAAGGGTGGTACTGGTGGCATTGCCACTCTTTACAACCAATAGACATGGTTCACTATCTGAGTCCCACATGTCAGGGATGTACATTAACTCATTAGTGATAATGCCCCTAAGTAGAAGTAGTCAATCATTGGGATACTTAAATTTCCAGTTGGCATCCCTGTGGGGGAAACATTTGAATGTGAACTCATCAGGCTTCAGCTTCATTCCTAGAAATAGATAAGAAGTGTTTAGGTTAGTTGGTAGATAATCCTAGTTTGACATACCAAAATGGTATTTTGATGCATAAAATAACTAGGATTGTAGTAAGAAGTGTGATGCAAAACCACTATAGTTTCTGATACATGTTATTCTTATTGTTCCTAATGAATCATCTTATTGATTCACCATTTATATAAGCATAATTGAAGCACATAGTCCTATCTCTTCTTGGACCAGGCACAGAATTTTCTAAAGCACTTATATAAGTAGATTAGAAGGCCTCAGTGACATCACTCTCATATCATTCCCTAATTGGAAATCTCCTCAAATATATGTTTTTATTGCTTTTCCTCCATTCCTACTACTTCCTCCTCATTGTAGGCATGTACTTAGCATACATACCTAATGTATAGATTCCAATCTACTGTTTCTACTTCCTCTTTGATACATTAGGACCTCTTGTAAGATAGATCTCAATATAGGGAGCAAAAGCGAAAACATATCTGTAATTTTGACATGTTGGACATACTTGTCTGTAGAGTACATCCTCACATAGGTTTCATATATATCTGTAGCATATCAAAACTCCAAGTTGCCAGGATAAAATCTGGTAAAGTTATGACATGTCCTCCTCCTGACCCTCTTTTGGCTCATATAGGCTGTAATGATGGTTGGGACAGCTATGTAAGGTATATATTCTAGATGAATAATGATATCCATGAGTTTCATGACTGATATACTTTATCAATGCCATCTGAACTCTCCTACTAAGTGCATTGTATTCATGTTTTGTATGATAGGGGCATATAAAACGACATATATATATTGTCTTAAGAGCAGTTATTCCAACCATTTGTATACATTGTAATGTATCCCTGAATAGAATCCTAAGTCTAGCAAAGGATAGTTGAATGAGGGAGAATGAATCTAACATACTGTGAAGCATAGGAAAGGGGCTTTGGATTTAAGAAACTTTGGAATTTCTCAAAACATATGCATTTATAGCTTTCACAACATATATAAGAGGATATAGACTAGTTGAAACAACACTCAAAAAGAATGAGAGTGCTCATGCATAATGTGCGCGTACTAGCGCGAGAGAGAAAGATACGACGTCGTTTGGAATGACGAAGGAGTCTAACCTGATCCTTTTGAATGGAGGGAATCGAAGTTGATAAAACTAAAGAGTGTGCTCTGTACATCGAGGGTTTATATACTACTCTAATGTTTGTCCATGTTTGTATACTAATCTAAGGTAAGCGACCGTGATTGGATAAAAGAAAGTGGTACGATGT
>JBBPLQ010000161.1:0-44377 GCA_038089855.1 Royoungia palumana
TAAAGCAATTTGCTCTACTTTGGTACTTGCCACGAATGGAGTTTCAGCGGATCGTGTGACCGGAATATTTTGGTATGCTCTGAATACGCTTCGCTCGTACGCATTCATCCGTTCCGTTGCCGGTCAACTGAGTTTATCTCAAGCTAAACAGAGCAATCGAAGGTTTACGATTGAGACTCGGAAATGCGTTGAAGTCTCGTCTCATGCAGAGGATGTTCGGTGCCGGTCCTGATGTAGACGAAATCAATGCATGGACGGCTGAACTGGAGAAAATCTCCGTGTCATTTAGTGTATGTTTCATGTTTGCGCCACACAAGGTCCCTTCGGAATTGCTACTGATCATCTCGACAGGCAAGATTAAACATTATTCCTGTCATTCCCCTGGAACAAATACAAGAACTACAGCAGCAACTTGGTGTCCTCACGTAAGCCTACTCTGCGGCGCTAGCAGATCGTTCACCTAGTTTACATCGCAGATCAATCCCAGACCCTCCTCCTTTACCTCCAGCCATGTTCTTCGGACGTGAAACATTGCTGCGCGATGTCAAGGCCGCACTCCTTCGTGATGAGAACGTTGTTCTGATCGGCCCGGGTGGGATTGGAAAGAGCACATTAGCTATGGCGCTGATGAACGAAGAGGACGTCATTGAGCACTGCAGGCGTCGGTTTTTTGTGACCTACGCAAGTGCGGATCCAAAAACAATCACATTCAGCTCGTTCGTGGAGTGCATAGCCCGCGTACTTGGTCTATCGACAGCAAACGTAGACAGCGAGCACCAGATCAAGATGAATCTTGGTCTGTCTCGCGTCCTCCTCGTTCTCGACAACGCAGACACGTTTGAGGAGGCGGTGGATCGGAATGAGGCGACACGAATATCAAAATTTACTGCCGACCTCGCAAATACTCCTGGTGTCACTGTCATGCTAACATCTCGAACAAGCTCCAACGCTCGGAGAGTCGCATGGGCCCAATTCAATGTCCCACCACTCGAGAGAGAATCCGCGCGGCGATCTTTCAGGGAGATTTATAAGCAAGAAATTAATGACGAGGAGATTGACGGACTGTTGACCGAAGTTGATTTCCATCCTCTTTCGATTTCGGTCCTCGCCCACACAGCAAAAGAGAATCGGTGGACTGGGAAAATGTTGTTAGGCAGATGGAAGTCGCAGCGGGGCGAGATACTGTGGACCAGAGATGGCAGGGACAACCTTTGGTCCACGATCATGTTGTCCCTTGAATCACCATCGGTGAAGGAACTCGGTGCCGATGCTATGCGGGTACTCTGGATCGTCGCGTTCTTTCCGCAGGGAATTAATCAAGAAAATCTTCTTCACATGTTTCCGTCGCTATCTCGAATAGCGACCGTCATGGATACCCTCTCCAAGGTTTCATTGATTTACTTTTCTCCCCCTTTCCTGACGATGCTCGCTCCCATTCGACTACTCCTTCTTTATGAATTCAAGGACGTGGATCGTGAACTCCTCCCTGATATACGCCACTTTTACTATTCCTCTTTGCGGGCCATCTCCAGGAAAGAGGACTCAGGCTCCATACTCCTCTCCGATCACCTTAACATTGAACACTTGATCATTTTCGATATCAAACAACCCCCTTTAGACATTGTCACGATTCGTCATGCCTGTCACGGGTTTCTGTTCGGTCTTGCATGGCACAAACCACGCCCTTCCCCACTCGATCCTCTCATTTCCTCACTTCCTGAGGAATCGACCATCGAACAAAGCTCAAAGGCGTGGTGTCTGCACGCCCTCGGAAGCCTTTATTTCGAACTCTCGACGTTTTCACGTGCCGCAGCATTCAACTTAACTGCGAGGACTTTGTTTATTTGCGCTGACAACCACCCCATGGCATCACTTTGCACGTTCAACGTAGCCACATCGCACAATAACGGTGGATATTTCTTGCGCGCTCGCCAGCTTGTCGATAACTTCATTTCTTCCCCATCCTGGCAAAAGATCGACCAAGACCTCAAGAATACACTCCATTACGTCCTGGACACCTCGAGGGTACAGACGTCGTCGGAAGGTGCCGACAGCCTCTTTATGCGGTCGATGGACCATGGTTTCAGTGGGCTTGCATCGCGCACATGTCACTGGCAGGCCAGGATGTGGCATGGATTCAGCACGCCAGGAGACGTCCAAAAGCATCTCGAACTCCTCAGATCTGATTGCATGTCCTCACCGGACGTGTGGGATCGCTGGCGATTCCTCAGCGCCATGGCAGAAGTGGCATTCCTGCAACGTCGCTACGATGCGGCGACGACACTGCTCGATCAAGCGCGCGGCGCTGTGTGTTCCAACTTGCAGCTCACGATGCTCGTTCTGACCTGCAGAGCGACGGTCGCGTCCGAGCAGGGATGTTACGACCTCGCCCGTTCTCTCCTCGAACGTGGTCTTGATACGTACAGTTTGGTGGGGATGTCGTCGACCGATTTTCTGCGGTTGTTATACGCACGAGGTCGGAATGAGCTGTATGCAGGCCAGCATGCGACGGCTCGTCGGTTTCTGGTGGATGTCGTTGCGCACTGCGACGCTCAAGGTGATATTTATACAAAGACGTTGTGTCTGAGGGCACTAGGAGAGGTAGACGAGTCGGGTTCGGACAAGTATTTCGGGCAGGCGGTAGTGCTCTGCGGAGAATCCGGTACACCGCCGGCATTGTTCGGCGTGTGCACGCCGATGTTGAAGCTGGATGATGACAAGTTTCCGGGGTGGAAGATATACTTACAAGCAAATGGCTTGGGTTGATGTCAATTTGTAAGATGCAAACCAGGTTGGTGTTATTACTTGAACCATTGTATGTGAAATGATGACAGGAATGCATATACACCACGTTATGTTCAAACCAATCCGACAAGCTGTCGACAGGTCGTATAGCATGTATCTCAGTAAGTCAGTATTTCTTTCGAGGCGGGGAAGGTTATCTGAAACGCATGAACGGGACAATGATGCGATACGAGGTGTAGTGAGAAGAACGCTGGCATAAATTCACCAAAAAGCCTGCCTGTGGTGACGGAACCTATACAGCAAGGTCCTGGGATGTGAGCGCAGATACTAGGAAAGGTGATTGTGAAATGATACTTTGAAAATGATCTTGGGACCCAGGCAAGAATAGATGCAAGAGACAAGAGGTGCCTGCACAAAAACGAACGTGGCCATAGTGCGAATTGGCTCGAGTTTCTCTTCTTGACGCTTGCGAACCACAACTATGGAAGATTTCACAGGCCACGTCCGGTGGGTAACGTTTCGGTAGGGATGGGACTATGCTGACAATTGATCACGAACAAGATGATGGAATTGCTTGGTATAGGCTCCGATCAGGTTTGGGCCGGCCATTGTGTTCTCGCCTGACGGAAAGTATCTTTTGCGTGGAACCGGAAGGGATATCAGGTGGTGGTCACTCCCAACGATCCGACAGTTTTACAGACAGCAACACTGATCGTGAATCCCCACTTGACTCTACCCAAGGGTGTTGCCGACAAGTACTGCAGGCGCATAGCTCAATATTGACGTGTACTCTTTGGGGAGTCATTGATGGTGCATGGCTTGGAAACGGGGAACCCCTTGGGTCCTTCAACAGCCTGAGTCCACCACTGACTAATGAGCTGATTTGGCACCCAGAAAATACAGAGGTCTGTCATATATATTCATAAGTGGCTCACTTCTACAGGTAAAGTAATCATGAGCACTGAGAAAACGTGGTTACTGAGTTACATGTTGAGCTACGGATGAGTACACGCCCAGGCCGAAGCCTGGGCTGACTTTTCGTTGGACGGAAAAGGTTAATTTTATGGTGTTGAGAACCCCCAGCCGACGTCAGGGGAGCGGAGCAAGATGCGAAAGCATCGGAAAAGCATCTAAGCGGATGCTTTTGTATGCGACCGACGTCGGAGCCCGAAAACCCGTCGCCGGCTACTCGTGCCTCGAAGCCGTCGACTGACGACATAGTAATGCTAGTTACTACTACCGGGGTTTTTCATTTTTTCCTGGTGAGATTAGCTGGACCACCGAGAGGAAGTGGCAATACGTCGAGGTGATGGAATCGTTGCCTGTGAGGGTCGGATCGAGTATAAGGGAGACTTCAGAGGGCGACATTTGCGTGATTCAACTGCCACCTACCACAGTGGCACGGCATCGGTAATGGCGCTGGGCTCGGGACTCACGTTACCAAAGGTCGTCGCTTAGTATACCCGAACGTTAAGTTGTCGAAGTGCGTCCTCCTGGCAAGCACATTCCTTCCAAGGCCGTTCAGTGTGACTCCGCCATGGCATTACCATGGGTCTGGAGTAAATGTGGGTGTTGCAGAAACTAGGGAGAAGGTGCATATGCACTGGCCTGCAGGCTGCTGGGGCCCTTGCCTCAACCCCTGCACGTGAGCCATCACCCGACTCTCATTTGCACTCACTCTCCCTTACTCACCTTGTTTGTGTCCGCGTGAGCACGAACGCGTACTCGGATGCGCCAGTGTCTGCGTGGTCGTGCGCCTTGCCTCGTCAACCCAGGCCTGCGTCACTCTGTGCTCTCGCCTTGTCCATCCCTAGCCATCTTCGTTACGTACGTTTACCTCGTCCTCCCAACCCTTACCGAACCCTTGTCCACCACTCTCATAGTCCCTCCCACCCCCTCATATCACTTTCAGTTCTCGAGGTTGACATGCGACAACAAATTGTGAATGACGACGTGCAGGGACCTGTACATTAGGTAAGAGTGCAACGTACCCACCAGCCCCACAGTGCATACTTTCATGTCGATCACCACATGCCAATAATAAACCAGGTATTCGTGTAAAAAACATCACTATTTCTACACATCGCGGTCACGAAATAGCGGGAAAGCAATCCTCATAGTCCGACATGATAATGGCTTCCAACGCATTGACCTCTCTCACAGCCATGATATTCTATATTTTCCAACTCGAGTCAGTATGGCACGAAAAATCAACCGACAGACTTACATCGACCAACTCGTTCGGCGTCGAGTTCAGCGCAAGTTGGCACCACCTCGATAGGCCAGGGAGCAGCCCAGCCAAACGAATTCTAATCTCGTCCTTTTTCTGTGCGATAATACCAGCGTCGAGTTCGCCCGGCGATTGCGCATTCTCTGGGTTGGTCGCGTTCACTGCGCTAGTGCTGTCAACGAAGACACGGGTACGAAGGCCGTCCATCAGGACCTCGGTTGCGCGATCGAGTGCGCTGCCGAGCGCGTGGGCGAAATCTGGTCCGGACAAATACATGCGGGTCTGAGTAAGCAACGCGCTAAAGTGGGGATCACCGTCCAGCTTTCCGTGAGAGGTAGCGGGTAAGCCTGAGCCTGCTGACGGTGCAGGCTGGAAGCGGAGGGCGGGGGAAACGGATGGGGATAGTGAGGCGCGAGAGCTTAAGCCCGACCCATGCGCATGAGAAGATGGGGGTGTAGGAAAAGCACCAGGGCGTGGCATTGGGCTCTCAATCGGAATCGCGGTCGCCCGGGTCAAGCCGTCGCAAGTGGTTTCTAAAGGTATAGGTTGTTCGCCATCCCCGCGTAGCCAGGAAGAGCGATTAGAGTTGCGACTTTTTGACATGACGGGATCGGTACTACCGTGTATGCTCTCGCGTGGTATCGAAAGAGCACCTCCTTGTGCGAGGACGTGGGCAGTTGTCTCTGGTGTTGGTGGAATAAGAGATGATAAAAATCTGGGGGAAGAGATAAATTAAATGTTTTGGGTGGAGTGTCTCCACTCGCCTTGCACCAAGCTTATTTCCAGTATCATCCATTTCCACACGCCGTCGAACATCCATGAAGAGCGCATACAGCTCAGAAGCAGAAAGCTTGGCTTTCAGTGAGACACTGAATGTGGCAAAAAAAAAAGTCAGTGCAAAACAGTAAACGGAGAAGTTCAACAGAACGAAGTAATGTGTAAAGCCAACAGACACATGAAAAACGAGACCATACAGTCCCATCCCACGAGTCAGCGTACACTGTAGGATCAAGGCATAGTAGACAAGCATGGGCTCACTTGTCAAAAACGCTCTCAACACTGCCTCTTACCCTCGCGGCAACATCTTTCCAACCCACATGTAACGCCCACCAGGAAAGCGTCAGAAAACGTAGTTCCGTCGCTTCAGAAATTGTGTCGATGATTTCGTCCTCTTCTTCATCGCCCTCGATTTCGCCAAGAATCCATGTCGGCCAGATTTTTTCCAAATCCACGATCCTGGACATAGCTTCCCTGACGATGATTCCGGTCAGAGAGAACTGCGTTAGGTTATCGCGTTCACGCTCTGCGCGGTCGGAGGCTTTCACAGATTCAATGTAACGGCTGCGTCCAAGGAGATTGAGTTGAACCGAAGTGAGAAGGGAAACCAAAGTGATCGTATACAACGTGGTTAGCGTACGGGTGAGCGCTTGAGTGGAATTAGTCGGGAGAACGTAACTAGTAAAGAGCACCGTACCAAGTATTTTGACTTCATTCCATAATTGAGCCTTGGTTCGTGAGTTGGTAGAGATCCCAGAATCCTCCATATTCCGCACGCCGTGACCAAGAGAGGAGGATGCAGAAGTGATGGAATCCGACAAGAGCACAGGCGGGTCAGATCGAGTGAGACCTTCCGAGGACGACATTTGGGCGATCCAGCTACCCGACACAGTGGAGGCGCGATCGACATCGGGACCGGACCCAGAATAGGACGAAAAGGACACAGATTGCGAACGGGATTCATTCTGCGAGGGGAGAATCGTGCGCGAGCGGGAGGCACGCGAAACAGACTGGAGCTCATGCGTGAGAGCTTCGACATCCATGTCTTCAAGAATCTGGGAAGCAAGGGTAGGCACAAGAGCCATGATCGTAAAGCAGACATCATCGTGGGTTGATTGGAAGCGGCGTCGAAGACTGCCCATCGCAAAACAAACGTGAGGCGATGGACGACCTGGAAAGCGAACAAGACACACTTGTCTCTGGCGAGCTTTTCTCTGAGTATCTTGGCCTTCATTTCCTCCAGTCTTTCATTGACGTAAGCGGTGAGGACATAGGAGCCACACAAAAAAGTGGCGGACTGGACGAAGCCCCTGCGCCTTTTGTGTACATATCGCTGTATCGTGTCGAACATGAAGGTAAGTATGAGAACACTTTGCTTGCTTGTCGCGCACTTTGTATTACATAAATTCATTATGTAATCAATCCCGAAGCAATTGACGTCCTGGTCAACGCCGACTCACTGGCAACGGTCATGATAATGGCGTAGACGCCACCCCAGAAGACGCTGAACTCACACCAGTGGGTACATCCACTACTACCGCTATCCATTAGCGTGCTCGCAAAGAAGAAGTACTAGTCCTGACTGTCTCCTTCGTCTCGTTAGACTCAAAGACAGGCCCCCCTTGTAGCGGGCTGGTAGGGACACTGAATCGACTCTGAGGGCCCCTCAACAGCTCATTTCACTTATTACGGACATCCACCGCTTCTATCGATGTGAACCATGCTATGTAAACGCAACTTCCAAATCGTAGAACCTACCCAACTTTCTAGCCGTCGGGTTACTGGATGGCGACGTGCGGCAAATTCGTTCGAGGGCTGAAGTTCTGGTAAGTCCACTATCCACTGCTTCCCGCTTAGTGACTCGTGACACTTTGCTCGTGGAGACTCGCGTTCAGTTCACACCAATGCACTTTGGCCCATCCCACTTGTTTGTCCTCTCCGCCCATGTTCTTGTCTTGCTGCCATTTTCTGAACGCCGTAGTAAACCGCTTGCACGCATTTTCTATGCTTTCTTGCGTATTCAAATGATAGCTAGTGTCCGCTTTGCAACACAGTGCAAATGCGACACTTTGACTCACTGACTCGTGTCTGTAATCTTCATTCTCACTCTCGATATGACGTATTACTCAGGACGTATGGTAAGTGATCGCAGCCGATTTTAAACTGCAAATCAAAGAAATGAATGAGACAAGCAACCCTCATTCAAGTTCGTACCGTGTCCAGCTTTGGTCTGCTGCATAATTTTCTATGCTAAAGTACAATCATGTTCGAGGCACCGTGACTGCCGCCGCCATACTATGAGAAGCATCAATCTAGAAATTGGAGTGATCGCACTGGATAAGCAGACCCAATCTCCCTGGGGACCAGTTCGATGTCCTCTGTCCTTTCATTCTGTCCATCCTCCGCTTCTAACTCGTGTGAGCCCGTGACCTCGTCCATAGCAGCTGCAAATTCTACTGGGCCCCCGGTAACACCGCAGCCGGTTGACACGGACAAGCCAAATCCACTATCGATCCCACTCCCACGTCCTCTTCGAACATCGTATGCATACAATTCCCGAATGCTGATGATGAATCGAGGGGTTAAAACATACAGAGGAACAAGGGCCACTATCACTGCCAGGGTATTCCGCCAGCCGGCGTCTGGAAGATTTCCAGTGTTATTGAGTGCGTCGACAAGGTCCTGCAGGAAAATTCTGTGACAATAAAGTTTTCAGTCATATCAGAACTCCATCAACGATGTCAATTTAGATATTGAGTCGACGAGAGAGGAGCAAGACAGGCAACTAGACATACACTGAAAAGTAGAGGACACCCTGATTGATCAGCAATTTCATGTACGGGTTAAGTTGCCATTGTTTCGTGATGCGGTGCATTTGGAGTCCTTGCCTCGTGAACTGGCAGACGGCCAGCATGCACAACACCGCACTGAATGACATTTGCAAAAAGTCGGTCACGTTAGCAAAAATGTTGATTGTAGCTTTGCTCGTGCAGAACGAATATTCGAGTGCTTGGGTGGCTACCCCTGGCAGCTTATCAGGGTACATTCATTGAGTGCGGGTTTACGCACATGGATCATTCCCTGGGATGCTGTAAAAAGTAGCAGATACAAACATAGAGGTGATCTCGATGAAAAAAATGGCGAGAACCGCTCCAAGTATCAGCCTTGATCGATTATACATTGCCCATACGCGCAGGATCATGATCACTATGATCGTGAGTCCGCGACAGCCACTCACGAATCTCGGATTAGAGCTATTTGGCAACTCACAGTCAGCTGCACCAAGGAAGAGGAAGTATGTCCAGAGCCTGCTATAGATCAATATTTCGCCTTCAAATTCAAGTGCTCTTGAATATGAAGCAACTGAAATGTTATAAGCGAATGCTCACAACTGTTTCATGAATCATTAGCATCAGATCTATTTCAAATTTGAAATGGGTGACATAATGGTGGGAATACGTACGTCTAGAGGCACACGGTGAGCCAATGGCACATCTAATAGCTTTGGGGATATACCTTTGTAGGACCAGGAATGAAGGTACTCCCCACTTTGACTGTGATCAATACTCTCCAAAGACTGTGACTTATGATTCGGACTCACTGAGGGAATCGTTCCTTTTACGTGCCCAATGTCAGTATTCTATAGATGCGTTACAATAGTCGTGGACTCACGCCAACTTATATAGGCCACAATAGCGGACCTACAGTATCCAATTCTTGTTAGAACTTAGAAGACATCACAGCCTGAGCGCCTTATAAACTAGAATCTGGATACGCACGACAAGGTACAAGGTTGAAACCCAAGACCATGGCTTGTACTACATTCTCATCAAAAATGGATCACGTCAGGAATGGCCGCCAGTATGACCAACCCAGATGTACTCTATCTTCATAGAACATCGATCAGCGAATCGCTTGCGTGCACGACAACGTATAAGCTGTACCTCTTTTGGAAAGATCAGGACTTGCGGCGGGTCACCCTGCGGTCCATATTGGAGTGGAACTCATGGCTTACTGTAATCATATCCGACAGCAGCTAGTATGGCGACTGTGAATAGTCCGTGAGACGACTGGCGACCAGGAGCAGAGACGAACGTACGAGACGAATAGTTGTTTTGCTGAATTGCCACGACAGTCGACTGTATGTCAGAGGACATAGTGATGATGGAGTGAAACTGAAAGCGAGTCAGAAGTACGATAGATGGGAAGGTCTTGTGAACACCACTTAGACTACTAGGTGTGATTGTTTTATAAGGGCACTGCATCCAGGCTCGTTCTCTGGAAGAATGCCGGCTACGACAAACATGCGGCTGGAGCCAAGTGAACGTTACTTGTGGGAGCTCGAGCAATGCTGTACTGATGGGTCCATCAAGAAGGTTAGCTCTATTTTCCGTGCTATAGTTCATACTTGTCTTGTAGTCTTACACACGATACCAAGATTGGGCTTGTACGACAGCCCCATTATTCAGCCTGAGCGTCGTTCCACTCAAACTCATAGTCCTACCTAGTATGCTGTTCAAAGGCCTGGTGCGCAATCGAGTTTTTAGAACGGCAATCAGAAATGATCGGGAACGCTTCGAAATCAAAACCTGACGCACCGACATGAAAAAATCGTTTCGGCTTTATGTGTGTCTGATACATCAAGATGTGTCCACCGCAATCCTGATATTCCCATCAGAGAGTAGTCAGCCCACCGGTGACCGGCATTAGTGGACCCTTCCTAACAGTCCCAAACATGCACGCAGTGAAATTGGGTTTGACCCTTTGATGACGCCAATTGCGGCAGGAGAGACGCAAAAAGGTAATGATCTGAGGGATAAAAAGAAGTTCCAGCCTGCTTGGGGGACTACTCATCAGCTTTTCGGATAACGATCCCAGGTGCAGGATAAGGATGGGCATAAAGGCGAGACATGGGTGCACTATCACTGACTCGGATTCGTTCCGCCTGTAATCCTGGGAGCTATTGCACGTACATAGTGCCTGCTTTTTTTGGTTTTGCGCGGCAGCTATTACACAGCTCCACCTTGGCCGCAGCATGAAGGCGGTTCTGATCTTTTATGGAAGGTCACAAGGGCGCGATACTACGATCATTTTCTTTCTGTCTGACGTACAGAGAGAAGTCCAGGCAGTATAAACCGTGCAACTTACTTTCGAGTTCTCTCATCGTGGCTTGGCGGCGGTTAACTTGGTAAAATTAATGCGCGTACGTCCCTCCCCCTTGAATGTTTCTCGCGCGGTGGAGTACATTCACACACGAGGTGCTTGTGAAACAAAACCCCCGCGCCAATGAGGTCAGCTTGTTAGATTTGGATGCAATTGGTGCCAGCCAATCTTTTGCTGCATGCCCACAATCCGGTCTCGAAAGGGAGTTGATTGAGTTCGATTCCGTCAGTCCGCAACTGGTGCTCAGTCGTGGGATTGCGCCAACTGACGTATCAATGAACGCGCAATTTGCAATGAGTCCCTCCTGTTCGTCTCACACTTGGAGGCAGATGAGTAGATTTTAAGAAAACTTACCCGGATAATATGTGGGTCGCCAAGAGCCTGATGCACATTCAGGATCGCAATCTCAACTTAACCTGAGGAGTACATGTGGCATAGGTTCAGGGACCACGCCACTAGGTAAGGAGCGAGGTCAGATTTGCTGCGAAAATGTAAATTTAGCACCGTCTAATGCCAACGCAGGAAGATGGGAACCTAAAACGGCCTGGCCCATGATGATTGGGCTCCATTTGCGTGAGTTCTGATAATCAGGACCTACCAGAAAAATCACGAACGTTGATTGGACGGCCTGATAATTTATCTTCGGAGCAGGCACGCTGGTAGTTTGTATGATTTCTGCCGCTGGTGCCACAAGTAATCGGAGGGAAGGTGGATAAATTTTGACGACCAGGCCCTGTGGGATACATTGGCCTGACACTTCCACCAGGGGGCACTTGAGTAAGCACAAGAAGTAACAAAAATCAGTTCACCACGTACCTCAACGACACCGCACAAACTCCGTCGGAGTCCAGTTCATCATACTCCGGCACAGTCATGGTTTATACCTTCTTCCACTGGTGGCTCGGCACGGCGCGGAGTTTGCATTTATTGGAAGTCCGAGTACCCGACATGAGCGACCCCTTTCCTGGAGTTGATCAACGTTGAAACGTTGATGGCTGGCCGCCGTATCAATCGGACGGTTGATTCGACCTGGCTTACAGCAATGATCTTTCAATTTCCGTCCTCCAATTTGAGGTAAACCCTTTTTCTGTCAATCCAGGTATTTACGAGCGCGGTGTTCCAGCTTTCGCTGTTTTTCAATCCGCCATCCGAATGGCTCTCGGCGCAACTTGCCGTCCACCTCTAAAATTACTCCGGTGCCGGCGGGAGAACTTGAAAGAGGCTGTCGTTGAGCGAATGAGTTATAATTCAATGTTCAGCTGTGATCCGTGATGAGACTCGGAAGCGCACGCGACGGCTTGAGAGCCCTCGGATGCGTCTGTTTTCACCCGCTGCGGCCGGACGTGTGCCGTTGTCATTGTTGACTCGGCCCATCAGACGTTGGAAGCGAACGGGGGTTTGGTTTGATCAATGAGCAGGTTACGTGGAGTACGGTCAATGATGCCACTTCCGGCTGGCAGGTGTCTAGACATAACATACGTGCCCTGTCCACGTTACGGGGCATTGAACTATGCAAGCATGAAGGCGCCGAGTTTTACATCATTGAAGCGCGTTTCCACAGGATTGGTGCCGTGTGATTATGATATCGATGGGGTTCTTCGTATCTGATCGCCAGTTGATATCGCCCGTTCTTTCTCCTCCACCCACCGCATTGTCTCCGCGTTCAGCATAGCGAAGACGTACACTTTGCTCACATCTTCGCGTATTTGGCCGTGGTGAAGCTGGTCGGGCTGTTATCCCTCGGCAGTATGTCGGCAACTGTGGCTGTGTCTCACATCACCATAAGGGGTGTATGAATGATGCGGGGCATGTGGCCCTGACATATAAACCAAGCGGGTGAACCACCTGTTCAGAACCATCCTTTGTTCCCCGCTATCATGGCCGAGTCCGTCGCTCTTCACCCCATCGCTCCCCGTCTCAAGGATGGCCCCAAAACACCCCACCTGGGCCCTGATATTCACGCTTACAAAGCCGCTCATGCCCAGACTGTCGCTGAGGATTCTGATGAATGGTGGTCAAAGGTCCGTACTACCCCTTATCTGTCTGCATCAGCAGCTGATCTGATTGTTCTCAGATCGCAAAAGAGACCTTGCACTGGGCCCGCCCCTTCCACTCCGTCAGAGCTGGCGGGTTTGACACGGGAGATATTGTCTGGTTCCCAGAAGGTGGCTTGAATGCCGCCTACAACTGTGTCGACCGATGGGCACACAAATACCCCGACAGGGTTTGTGAAAATTCTCGATCCCGATGGATGTTATAAACTCATTCGTCGCCCCTCCAGACTGCCATTATCTACGAGGCTGACGAGCCTGGAGAAGGTCGCCTCATCTCGTATGCCGAACTTCTTCGCGAGGTCTGCTCGGTCGCGAATGTTCTCAAGCGCCTTGGTGTCAAAAAAGGAGATACTGTCTCTATATACCTGCCCATGACATGGCAAGCCGTCGCTGCATTCCTCGCCTGCGCTCGCATCGGTGCCATACATTCCGTTGTCTTCGCTGGATTTAGTTCGGAATCTCTTCGTGATCGTATTCTCGACTGCAAATCCCGCGTCCTCCTCACGAGCGACGAAGGCCGTCGAGGGGGCAAATCCATTGCCACCAAGGCAATCGTAGACGCTGCCCTCAAGGAATGCCCTTGTGTCGAGCACGTCTTGGTACTCAAGCGTACCGGAAACCCAGTTCCTTGGACCGCAGGTCGTGATTTGTGGTGGCACGAAGAAACCGCCAAGGTACCCAACTACTGCCCACCCGAAGTCATGGCTGCAGAAGACCCGTTATTTATCCTCTATGTGAGCATGCACCCACAACCTGGTGATATCAACGCTAATACTTCTGCTCACAGACCTCCGGTTCAACCGGGAAACCCAAGGGTGTGGTTCACACCACCGGTGGATACTTGCTTGGTACCGCCTTGACAGTCAAATATGTCTTCGATCTTCACCCAGAAGACAAGTTCGCATGCATGGCTGATATTGGCTGGATCACTGGCCACTCTTACATCGTTTATGGTCCTCTTGCAAATGGTGTCACTACCACTGTTTTCGAGTCTACACCCGTATATCCCACGCCCTCCCGCTACTGGGAGGCCGTCCAGAAGCACAAAATCACGCAATTCTACTCGGCTCCCACGGCCATCCGTCTCCTCCGTCGACTTGGCGCACACCACGTGGAAGGGTACGATCTTAGCAGCCTTCGTGTGCTAGGAAGTGTCGGAGAGCCGATCAACCCAGAGGCTTGGCACTGGTACAATGAGCACGTCGGTCGCAAGCAATGTGCGATCGTTGATACCTTCTGGCAGACCGAAACTGGATCCATCGTCATCACACCCTTCCCTGGAGCTATCGAAACTAAGGCTGGGTCTGCGACTGTCCCGTTCTTCGGAATCGAACCCGCCATCCTTGATCCCGTGTCCGGAAAGGCGAGTCAGCTTTCCCTATGTATCCGCCTATTTCTCATTCGCGAATTAACAGGAGTTGGAAGGCAACAATGTCGAAGGTGTTCTTGTCCTTAAGCGCCCTTGGCCTTCAATTGCCCGTACTGTCTGGAACGACCATAACAGATACCTCGAGACTTACATGAAGGTATGGCTTTCCCTTGACGGCCCGTATATGCGCTGATCTGGATTCTGATCAGCCTTACCCTGGTGTTTTCTACACTGGCGATGGCGCTGCGCGCGACGAGCACGGTTATGTCTGGATCAAGGGTCGCATTGACGGTGAGTTTCTTTACCTTTCGATCTCAGACGAAAGCTGATCTGGGAATTAGATGTCATCAATGTTTCTGGCCATCGTCTCTCGACTGCTGAGATCGAATCTGCCCTTATCCTACACAAGGGTGTCGCCGAGACTGCAGGTGCGTACTTGACAGTGACATGAGTCGACCCTCAGCTGACCGCATGCATAGTCATCGGGACCGCGGATGAGTTGACTGGTCAGGCGGTATACGCATTCGTCACTCTGAAACCGTATGTCCTTTCACGACCTTCGACCGCAGGTTTGACTAAATTTTATCTAGCGAATTCGCATACGATCCCAGCGATGAGGCCGCCCTCTCAAAAGAACTTGTTCTTCAAGTCCGCAAAGTCATTGGACCATTCGCCGCGCCGAAAAAGGTGTTCATCATCAGCGATCTTCCCAAGACCCGCTCTGGCAAGGTGCGTTGCCTCATCTCGACCCGCGAACTCGTTTTAACGCCTGCTTTGCCTGCTTTAGATCATGCGCCGTATTATGCGCAAGATAGTCGCCGGTGAGGGCGATCAGCTTGGTGATCTGAGCACCCTTGCAGAGCCCGGGGTTGTCGAGGTTATCAAGCAGAAAGTGGCCGAGAGTCTTGCGAAAAACTAAAAGCAATAGAAATGTATCTATACTGTACATCCTGTATTCCCCTTCTTTCTATCATTGGTGTAACGTGCATATCACTTGAACTTTCTTTGGGATTCTTGACACGGAAATTCCCCCGATCACACTGTTCATTCCTTCCGGCTAGCATGAACATCTGATGCACTCATGGGAAGGAATGACATTACAGTAAATGTGACAACCGGATCTCCGAGACGGACAGGTGTTTATAGCTCTCCGGTTCTTCCGCATTGTGCCTATGTGCCATTCGCACCCTAGTCTCGCAGGCGTCGTGAATACGTCTGAATGCACACACCAGAAACCTCACGCCGACAGGAAATGCCCGATGGTGTCGAAGTGGTACTCCTCGTCCTCCCAAAACGGACAATGACTCTTTGCAAACGTGACCCATTTCACCTCGGGGATCCGCTCGATGAATGGTGCGACGACGAAATCTTGTGCGCCCCTCCTCTGCGCTGTTCACGACAACGTGGGACAGGCGATGGTATGCAGACGATCGATGACAGACCACGTCTTGAGCGTGCCCGTCGTGTTGAACTCGGACGTCCCCAGCATATGTGTCGTACCGCCAGTCAGCATCCCACCGAGAAGTGCATCCCAATCGCTCACATCGTCCTGTACACCGTCGGATCTTGCTCCATCGCCTCGAACGACGCGACGAGCCCCGACGGCCAAGGCACGACCTGGCACGTATGCCTCTCGTAAAACGTCTGCAGTGCGTCCTGATACGCCTCGGACGACGTCGTCCCCTCCCGTTCGTAAAAGTAACTGACTGTATAGGGATATAAGCAATAAACGCTCGAGTTGGTGCCGCTGACTTGAACGGTGCCGCTAGGCTGCGAAACGGTGCTTTACCAAGAAGCGAGCTCATGAACACGAACAGGAAGAAAGTACGAGTCGGTTGCAGGTCAGATCTAAAGGCATGAATGTGGGAAAACGTGTCAACGCACAAGAATCACCCTGCGCTGCGCTAGAGTCCAACCAAAAACTATAGGAATACCGAACAGCCAGAGGATACCGAGCGTGACCGGAATCTCGACCTGGGTGAGTGCGATCGTCTCGACAAATGGGCTGTACATGGCCACCTTGTAATACCGCTGGACGATCGGCCGCAGTGAGAAAAGGGAAGGTATCTCCGACATCGCAAACAACACGGGGAGGCATACGGAGCTATGACCGGCATTAGACAAACACGACAAGGGAAATAATATGATGGACTAACGGAAGAGAATACCACCACGAGAACAAAATGCGGGTCACCCTCACCAAAGAGCTCCTTCCTTGCGCTAACACTCCTAGAGAAATGTCGGACCTGAGGATGAATTCTATACATAAAAGTTAGACTTACGGGCGTGTCAAAATTTGTGGGTCCGTCAAAAGAGGACCGCTGCCAAGGGATGTGATCAGTCATGTTTCTCACCTACACGTTAGGTATACGTACCTTGGTAATCGGTGATGTGGGCTAGACCACCCGTCTCGATATATTGAACGTATCGGGTAAAGCAAAGGAATCGCGCAAGGTTACAGCCCGATTCACCCTCATCAGGCAAAAGGGTTGGTTCACCATTGTGGATATACTTCACGAGCAGTTCGTCATCTGCGACTTATGGGGTATGGACGTTAGTGGTGTTTGGGCCTCGCACAGTGCTGTTTGACTTCACAGCGAGTAAGAGACCGGCATATACACAGCAAAGTCGTGGAATGACAAATGGAGGAGCGATTGTTGCTTTCATGATGGCACGACCGATAAAGTCGTATGTGAGCTGAAAGAGAGACTTGGCCCAGTAAAGGATGTTTGCTTTGCGAGAGAGCTTTTCAAGCTCATCTGGAATGGTCAGTCGGCTAAAGCGAATCCTATTATCATTCACTGGCAAGCGAGAGAGGAGGATGGGATGGGATGAAACTCAATAACATCCCACTTGACTTTCAAAACACAACATTGAGATCATGATGAGCAGCCAGAGAGTGAAGCAGAGAGTGATGTCTTACCATCGGTAATATTCAGATTTGCATCCCCACCGGGCCGCAACACATCATACAAGCGGCTACGATCTGGAGAGTACGACGGAACCGGACCTACAGTAGTTCGGTGGCGCTAGTGACCACTCGTTTCGTGGGTGGAGACTCGGTCGTCGTGCTTGATATACTTCCCAAGCGTGTATGACCTCGTTTGCCAGTGATAGTGACTGGTTGGGTGGCCGTTACAGGCGATGGTGCAGGTTCAGGATCGATCTCAAGGCCAGGGCTAGAGCTGGCGAGAGTCGGAACAAAAAGTGAGGTTGCTTCGGCGGTTCTAGCGCGTGCGATCTCGAGGGGCTTGGGCTTCGCAGCCAGCTTGCTTGCAGCATCCGATCACCTTGGTTTCACAGGAATGTGTGGGCCATATGAATGAGGGCTTGCAACGCTTGGAGGGCACATGATACTAGCGGTGGCGGCATAGAGGTATTAGCAGCACTATTTTGTTTCTGAAACAGCTTGCATCACAGTCACGTAGTACGGACCCGAGTAAGACAGCGCCCAAGGCTGAATAGAAGAGGGGATTGTAGAAATGGTGTGGTCATGGTGGGACTTCGACGTTTCAGCCTTGTTCACCGGCATAGAGACATACCTCATTCCTCACCGCCGTCCAACCCTACGTCTTAAACCGTACGAAAGCATGTCAGAGACCAGGACCGGTGAGTAGACCTGGACCAGGAGAGACTTATACACCGTGCTGACATGTCAGCAAGACGACCCATTAGTGCTGGACACCGGTCACTCGAGCGAAGTTTATGCAGTCGTCTTCGATGCGAATGCAAAACATGTTTTCAGTGGCAATAGGGGTGGAATTCGACGATTTCGACTTAGCGATGGTCAAGAAATAGCGAAGCAGACAGTGATGAATTCACTGAGCATGTCAATATCGAAAGATGACCGATGGGTCGCAGTCGGGACGACAAAAGGGGCCAGCGTTTGGGATATCGAGTTGCGGGAAGAGGTGTGCCGTGTCGAGGGTAAATCCAGGGTGACATCTGTCCACGTATCGCCCGACTCGACCTGGCTCGCCACTGGAACCCTTGATGAGACAGCAAGTGTATGGGCCATTTCGACGGGGGAAAGACTCGTCGGACCCCTCGAACTCGACGATGCCGTGACCGGGTTACAATTCTCACCCGACGGGGACCGAATTGCCACTTCCACGCTCGATGGCCCGATCACCATCTTTGACAGTCGTACGGGAGAAAAACTCGTCGCCATCGAGACCAAGACACCCGGTTTCTACCTAATCACTCCACTCGCGTGGACAAAGGATGGTCAACGAATCTTCGCTGCTTGCAATGACGCCAGAGCCAAGTTATTCGATGCATCGACGGGAACACAACTAGCTGAGTCGCCAGGTTCTTCGGAGAACGTCCAATCCATTGCCCTAGCCGCCGATGAGCAATTCATCGCCATTATTCACGAGTACACGTCAGTTTCATTCGTGGATGCATCCACTCTCACTGCTCTTGGTCCCATCGTCGCTGAGGAGAATAAGACTGTGACTCGGATATACTCGATTGCTGTCTCCTCGGATGGCTCTCATCTTGCAACAGGACGAAAGGATGGGAAAATTTCTATTCGCAACGTCAATACCGCCCTTCAAGGCTTCTTTAGCAGTGTGAGTGTACATACGTGCCTTTTACTGGTTAGCTGACCTCGCCATGATTCTCAGTCCGAGAAACGAGACGATGACATTGATCTTCTTGAGGTATCACCCATCCGTTTTCTTCCAAGCGAGTTCTCACAGTACCATAGCTCGAAGTACCTTCAAGAGCCTCTGCCCCCGCCTTCGATTACGACGAGGTTTGTGATCATATTGTTCTATCTTTGTTTTCGCGCTCACGATACCGAAGCCCCCATCCCCTGTTCATCCTCCCAATGATGACACGCCACCGGTGGAGATCCCCCATACTGTATCCCCATCATCACATTCTTTACAAGCGACCTATCTCCCGGAGTCATATCAAAAGGAACATTCATCCAAGGTCAATCAAACACTCACAATGATCAAACAGTTGATCGGAAGGGGCGCACACGACCATGCCAATCAATGCCCTGCAGCATCCGGGCGATGCGTCTGTTCACCGGGTTTTCTATCATTCTTTACACTCAATCGCTCGCGTCCTGTATCTGCCCCTGCACGGAATCCGGTATGCACTATATTTTCTGACAATCGATCGATTTGTTCTATTTCGGAAAATCTCCTAGCAAATGTATCTTGGACCCGGTGATGCAGAACCACATCCCTCTCCAGGGGTCCCGCAGCCGGCACCAGTTGCACCGGCCTCACTCCCATACGACTTGCCACCACATGTTCCTTATGCCGGTACAGCGTGGGATCCCACAGGTGGGAGCCACACAGCTCCTGTACGTTCCTTCTTCTTTCGAGGCTAGATCGCGTCGTAAACAACTCACATCCTTTCAGCCACCGTCGGTCAATGTTACGACTCAACCCGGAGCAGTTCCTGTAATGGTGAGCACACTTTTCGAGTCCACACCCCAAGGCTTGACAGCAGATTGGATCAGACGCTTCCTCTCAGTGGTCGAGTTCGAGTTTTGGTCTCGATTCCAGCATGGTTAGTGTGCTACCGTTGTGGAAGCGTGGATGGAGAGCCCTGATTGCAGCCAAGTGGACCATGGAGGCCGCCGTCTCGTCTCCTCCATTCCCTGTCACGGGTCGCGTCGATGGTCAGCCAGTATAGATTTAGGCGCGGTAGTTGTCTCCATGCGTGTCTTTCGTTTCTCCAATGCGTGTCCTTGTCTCGGCCAATACGAACACTGCAGTGGCACTCGTCATAATGGGTGATAATGAACGAATATCAGTATCGCTCTCGTCTTCGTATCGACTACAGGAGTGGACCATTCGCCGCGCCGAAAAAGGTGTTCATCATTAGCAATCTTCCCAAGACCCGCTCTGGCAAGGTGCGTTGCCTTATCTCGACTAGCGGACTGATTTCGGCGCCTGCTTGCCTGCTTTAGATCATGTGCCGTATCATGCGCAAGATCGTCGCCGGTGAGGGCGATCAGCTTGGTGATCTGAGCAACCTTGCGGAGCCCGGGGTCGACGACGTTACCAACCAGAAAGTGGTCGAGAATCTTCCGAAAAACTAAAGCAATCGAAATGTATCCATATTGTGCATCCTGTATTCCCTTTCTTTTCCATCATCGGTGTAACGTGCACATAAGTTTCTTTGGTCTTCTTTACACCGAAACTTTTCCGCTCTCGTGATCGTTCCTCGATCACACTGTTCATTCTTTCCGACTTGCATGAACATCTGATGCACTCAAGGAATGACATTGAATGTGACCACCGGATCTCCGAGACGGACAGGGGATGCGAATAGCACGTAGACATAACGCGGAAGAACTACAGCGCTATAAACAAATCTCGCAGGCGTTGCGAATACGTCTGACTATACACAACAGAAACCTCACGCCGACAGGAAATGCCCGATGGTGTCAAAGTAGTACTCCTCGTCCTCCCAAAACGAACAATGACTCTTTGCAAATGTGACCCATTTCACCTTGGGGATCCGCTCGATGAATGGTGCGACGACGAAATCTTGTGCGCCCCTCCTCTGCGCTGTTCACGACAAGCGTGGGACAGGCGATGGTATGTAAACGATCGATGACAGACCACGTCTTGAGCGTGCCCGTCGTGTTGAACTCGGACGTCCCCAGCCTGCGTCGTACCGCCAGTCAGCATCCCACCGAGACGTGCACCCCAATCGCTCACATCGTCCTGTACACCGTCGGGTCGTCCTTCATCGCCTTGAACGACACGACGAGCTCCGACGACCAGGGCACGACCTGGCACGTATGCCTCTCGTAAAACGTCCGCAACGCGTCCTGATACGCCTTGGACGACGTCGTCCCCTCCCGTTCGTGTTCCCTGACCAACACCTGAAACGCCTGTGGGAACGTGCTCAGATACTGGTGCATGCTCGCCTCCCAGAGTGCGTTCGAGGGTGGGGCGTTGGCGAGAATGAGACGACGGAGGCCAGGCGGGCGGCGCGTCGCTGCGTATCCGGCCGCGAGCATCCCGCCACACGAGCGTCCCAGCATGTCAAACTTGTCTGCGATGTCGAGCGCCGTCACGAGGTTGTCCAGCTCATCCATGAACAGGTAAACCTTCCAGAACGCTTCAGGTTTGTGTGGCAGGCGCGTCGAGGCGCCGATGCCGATCTGATCCTAAAAGACGAGAGGAATGCGGTGGGAAGCGAAGAGGGCGATGTGGGAGAGGTGGTAGTGGTGTGGCATGCCTGGACCGCCGTGCGGCCGTGGAGGACGGCGGGCGGGGTTTCGTCAGGGGTGAGGTCGCCGACGAGTTTGTACCATGTCGTGTAGGTCCCGTCGCTCCGTTTGAAGTCGACCGTGCCACTCGTTTCGGCCATCGTGGAGGGCGATCAAGGCGGGCGTGTTTGCACGACATCTTGCGGACGAGCGTACGCGGGGCCCGTGTCGTGATGACTCGGGGTGCTAAGCGAGGTCGTTGGTGGTAAATCATAAGCACAGCCTCAGTTACGACAGCTTCAACACAACTTCGAATAGGTTACAGTGACTGGCCACCGCGAAATAACGAGTCTTTCGTTATCCTGGAGGCTAATGTTGAAGTTCGTAGAAGATCTACAAAACCATTGTCAGCGGCTAAATCGGTCTATGAAAAGCTCCCGGTCCGAGTCATCGGGTAACGCTGTACGAACTGGCTCTGGGTTACCGGAGTCATCTCACCGGTCCCGCGATCAAAGACTCGATCTGTGTTAGTGATATTCGAAGAAACATGACTAACCACGGATAATGGTTCCACTAATGTTTCTTATAAAACGTAGCGAGGTGTGACTATGATAAGCATCATTCAAACCACTTTTCCCCTACCAGACACATGGCGACACTGAAGAGGATCCATACACCCATAGGACGAGACGCACGGGTTAGCACGATAGTTTGGGAGAAGTCGCGGGTAAGTGTCGTTCCTCACACGATAGTGGTGCTCTCACTTTGGTTTTACTTTTGCTTAGTCTGGAAGGCCCCGACGTATGCGATCGGACAGACCTTCCTTGATGCACGACTCTGGTTGGGATTGGGATGGGACGCAGGTTGTGTACAGCGACACGGTATCTGCACCAGACGGTCCAGATGTTGGGGTCGACGTTGAGACGCACCCTCTGGAAGATGAACACGTGTCGACATCGATGGAAAGAGGACACCCGACGTTGGCGCTCCTCGATGTTGCACGATATCAAGCGACGAGTAGCAGCAAAGGTGCGACCCATTGAGACACTTCTGTCTAGCGCTTCTTAACATACATCCAACTTTAGTCAGGTCGGGTTTTGGAGATTTTGAGGTCGTCAGGATGCCTAGGGTCGTGCCAATGTCGGAGGGAGTCCCTGAACCTGGGGATAGATGGGAATGGGAAGACTGGGGTAACCTAGACGCGTTGGATTCTCGGAGAACGTACTCGGAAGTTGCGCGAGGTAGAGTCGATGGTGGGAAACATCCACCTGATGTGTCGCGTTGATCTCGACCTCACCCTTACTGGCATTCCAGAGCGTTTTCTATGCACAAGTAGAATGATTTATTATAGCCAATTTGTTTCGCGGCCGGCTCCGATCAGTATTTTGTCAATGACAAAGTGCTTATTCAACTTCATCGTGATTGAAACTGACCCATTGACCAAGCGGCTCGTGCTAGCACGGAAATACAGCCAAGTTAAATATTTTTGGAAATGGTCCAGTGGCAGTAAGACGAGTACGAGCTGACGAGTAATGCGTAAGTTGTTGAGGCGGGGAAATCTCGCGCGCTTATCCTGGTTGAATCCGATCCGCAAACTACTTCACGATGTGAGAGTGTATTCTAGTACTGATTCCTCGGGTTTTCCAAGTCCTTGTCAGTCCGTGCTGTGCACAGAGGTGCTGTCACTCCAATCATGGATGCCATTGCTTATTAGGATCCATCGCAATCGAGTCCGTCCTCCATCTTCCCTCGTCCATCTTCTCTCTGCACCCCATTACGTTGACTTCGGCTGACGCAGCATGTACTGTTGTCTATGTGTTACAGCTTTCCACCCCACCACTCTCGACGGCGACGGTGACCTAACGACTAGAAACGAATTGCAAAAGTATCCTGCACCGAGTTACAATACACGAATTATGCATGTCATGCAACAAGAGAAGCGTTTCGACAACTCTGTGCATGAGTATCTGGTGCTTGTTCTCCGCCATATTAACCTGAAAATCACACAAGTGTACATCATATGCTTACCTCAGACTAACTCATTGAGCTCACTTACAGTGATTTTTTTGGTTATCATCGAGTATGACATTGATGGGAGTGGGGTGGACTCAGCCGAATCAGGCAACGTGTACGTATGTTCCCCAGCAGCTCAGGTCCCTGAAAGGCACGCACATATAACGCTTGCGCTGATTGGCTGTCCAGCAATGTTTACGATGCCTGATTTATCCCGATAAATGTCTGAAATGCTTAGCGGCATGAGTAGGATGATCATGAAACGGAACGAGGAGCGATGTACATCTCATCCAAGTCAAAGGATGATGATCGCTAAGCCGCTCGAACTTTTGGACAGGTAAGATGTGGGGCATGTTTCGCCAAGCTGCACACGAAAGAGACAAACACTGGAGAAAGGAAACGAGAGTCATAGAGAGCGGATTGTGTGGAATGGCTCATTGGTTCGCTTGTGTTGACCACACGGCTATGTAGTATGGATCCGGGTGAGAAAGCGCCGAAGACACAAGGCACCTTCATAAAAGAGGTGATGGCAGAGCGGCGTGGTTATGATGGGACCCCAACCTTTTTCATCGGCATAGGGACATACCTCATTTCTTACCGCTATCCAACTCTACATCTTAAACCATACGAAAGTATGTTGGAGGCCAGGACCGGTGAGTGGGTCTGGACCAGAAGACACTCATACCACGCTGATATCTCGGCAAATTGAAGATAGTCCAACTATATTGGACACCGGCCACTCGAGCGAAGTTCTTACGGTTGTCTTCGACACCGATGCAAAACATGTTTTCAGCGGAAATGGGGACGGGATTCGACGAATTCGACTTAGCGATAGTCAAGAAATAGCGAGACAGACAGGGATGGATTTAAACAGCATCTCGATATCCAAGGATGGCCAATGGATTGCACTCGGGATGACAGAGGGGGCCAGCGTGTGGGACGTAGAGTTACGGGAAGAGGTTTGCCGTGTTGAGGGTGAAAACGTGGTGACATCGGTGGACATATCGCCAGAATCGACCTGGATCGCGACTGGAACCTTTCAAGAGACGGCAAGCATATGGGACCTTTCGACCGGGGAAAAGCTCGTCGGACCCCTCAGACTCGATGACATTGTGAACGGAGTGCGATTTTCACCCAGTGGGGACCGAATTGCCGCTTCCATATGCCGTGGCCCAATCACCATCTTTGACAGTCACAGGGGGGGAAAAACTTATCACGATCGAGACCACGGCATCTACTTTCTGTCCAATCACTCCACTTGCATGGACGAAGGACAGTCAACGCATCTTTGCTGCCTGCAAGGACTCCAGAGTCAAGCTATTTGACGCGTCAACGGGAACACGGCTGGTTGAATCGCCACGTTTTGAAGGTTACAAACTTGCGTCAATCTCCCTGGCAGCCACTGGCAGCAGTGAATTTGTGGCTGTGCATACTTTGAGCCGCTCAATTTCATTTGTGGATGCATCCACTCTTGCTGTTCTTGGTCCCGTCGTCGCGGAGGACAATGAGACAGAGATACGCTCAATGGCTATCTCTTCGGATGGCTCTCATCTCGCAGCAGGACGAAAGGACGGGAAAATTTCGATTCGCAACGTCAACACTATCCTTCAAGGCTTCTTTAGCAGTGTGAGTGACACTGACTGTACGTATGCGCCTTGTCCTGGTAAGCTGACAGGCCACTCATCAGAGAACCAACGAGCAGTACACCACTCCAGGTGGCGACAAAAACAGAACTTCTGACCCTGACACTGTAAGACTGTTGTCCTGTCTTCGCAATGATCCATCATTAAATGCTACACGGCGGCCAGCCGTTACCTCATCATGATTCTCAGCCTGAGAAAGGAGACAATGATGTTGATCTCCTTGAGGTATCACCTCATTCCCATCTCTACCAAATCCGAATTTGACCACGCTGTAGGTCGAGATACCGGCAAACGCACCTGCACCTGCTTTCGATTTTGAGCGGGTTCGTGACTTCTCGGATCCCTTCTAGCACCCTGTTGACCTTACCACAGCCACCGTCACTACCACCCTCTGTCCATCCCCAGATAGATGATGTACCACCGCCGGAAGCATCGCATGCAATATCTTCAGAGACGCATCCAGAGGAATGTCCAGATAATGTCGATACATCCAAGGCCCGACGATCCCTAGCAAAATGGTTTCAGAGAACTAGAAAGCATATGGAGGACCGAGCTAGTCGACACGCTGGTCCGGCAAGCTCATCATCGCCTTTGAAAGGGAATCGGAAAAAGGAGGTTTCGACAATGGCAACGGGTCAGCGTGTACCGGTGAGCCTCATTTTGAAAATGGTCAACGGGCAATATGTGTGACAATGTGTCCAGCGAACGGTCGTCGCGCCCCCTGGAGAAGAACGTTACTATTTATTCACTTATTTCTTTCGACGGAGGCGGCAACAGAGACCGCCTGCCAGGGCTCCGATCGTTCATCGTCCACAGGATGACGTTTCACGGTCTGGTCATGTCCAAGACTGGAGTGAACGAAACCAAGCGGCTTCTGTATGTCCCTTTAATAGTGTCGGACCATGTGTTAACTGCTGTACTCATTAGTCACCGACAACGGAGAATGTATCTCAACCCCCAGGCAGTGAGGCCCGGGTTTCTGTCACGGTGAGCACACTTCTCGCTAGCCCGTTTTACACTGAATAACTGAGAACCCACATTTAAACCAGCCACGAGATCCAGATAGAATTATAGTTTCACTGCCATCCTGGATGATATGCTTCCGACCGTGCAGTGAGGATGCGATGGTTTGAGCCGATTTGGGCAATATTTTCCAGTAGGTCAAACGATCAGTTCTTCTGGGTCATACCAGCTACCAGGGTAAGGCTCAAGTGTCGTACACAACGATGTCGCATTCCCGCGTCGTTCCACTACTTTGCGTCCCCGTAGTACCAAACACAATCATTTTGTGCATTGTCGCGAGCAATGGATTCACGTCAGCTTGTGCAGATCACACTCTAGTAAACCATTGAGCACAATGGAGTATAACTGATTCCACGACGGAGGTGCCACGACGCGATTGATCTCATCTTAAGTACTCACCTCCTTCCTCCCTCAGTTACGACACATGGTCGATCGCTGTGATACATCTCAACGTTCAACGATGGTTAAACTTTCCCCCACAGACGCCGTCCAAAAGTATCAGTAGACTTCTCTGTGATCATGACTGGAAGACCGTACCACGAAATCAGGACATCAGTGACCGACGACCGTAGTTGGTCTCTAATCCCATATGCATCCCAAATAACGGTTCAAAATGGGGTCATTCCTATAGGTTCTTTTTCTCTCATGTTGTAAGAAGCTGATGTCCCATTATCGGACGGTCTACCTGAAGTTTCGTGCAGTGGATCCGTGATGATGCTTTCGGTAAGCATGTTAGCACGATGAACCCGATTGATTCGGTCGCCTCATGGTGTCGATACAAGTGTGAAGACGGTGCGTGTGTCGTTCCGGTTTACAGGACAAAGTAGTGATTGTATGCGCAAGGTAGTTGTGGCGCTCCTTTTCTATTCATGCTCATGTTTCGTATCGTCGCATTCTGATGGACTCGGATCTTTGTCTATAGCACCAGTGCGGCGAACGTGGCCAGCCCAGAGGATGTGCAAGACCGCAGGCACCATCAGCCCGGGTGTCGAGCTCGCTCGATCTAAATCCTAGCGCAGAGCAAAAAGACAAGATGAAGACTCGTCTAGCAGGTCTTCTCAACCTATCCAGACGGTGTCTACTCACGTTCAACGCGACGAGGAATGAGTTGGTCGATGTAAGCGGTCCCGGTCGAGCATGCGTTGCTGCGTGCCGTGTCGTGCTGACCTGGGCAGGCGTATCGAGGTTATGGGACACACGCTACACTTCTGAATGGCTGACCTATTTACTACGAGGTTTGGTTTCCTGTTATCTTCATGCGATGCCTGTGAGCATGAAACATAAAAGCGTGAATTGTGACTCTGATATATTGTGTTTCCCGCCGTATACGCAGATCTGTACGCCCCGGTGTTGTTTGCAAGCAGGAATGTGCCTGAGTGCTTTGGATCCATCATGATACTCTTCGCATACTAGCCTCTTATGTAAATTGGACTCGTGCCCACGACCTGAGTGATTAATGGCAAAGACATCCGTTCTTATTTTTCAATCGTTCATCCGTCTGATACAGTCCTTTTTTTTTCGGTCAATGGCTGGATATCAGTTTCGATTTCCTTGTCATACATAACCGATCTGGCTCAAGGGACGCCATATACGTTTCATTCGGATGCAATGACATTCATTCGCTGTCCATGACAAAGTTTGGGTAGTCGTTTGAAGCAGTGCTGAGACACGGCTGAGGAACAAAAGAACTATGAAAGGGACGGTGCATTCGAACCTCCACATTGACCATGCCCGAGTCCCAGCCATCGCTACATGGGGAAAACATTCCGATGGATGATACCTATGGTCCAAACGCGTCACCTGACCGTACCACAATGGTACCCCCTCGACCTGTGGTGCGACAGCCGTAGATCCACAGAGCACTCACAGATCGCTGGTCCAACTAGGATATGAAGCTAATACCGACTGATAACCTTTAGCGTTTGTGAGCACCATAACTCGTGCGGACACTGGGATCAGGGCCGAGGGTCGATGGCAAGGTGACGGCGCACTCGCGATTCACATTGATATTATCAGCTTTTGGAGACAGTCACGTCGTGCCCGCATCACACTTTTTGTATCAACCTGTACAAGCAATCCGAAAGATGAAGCTCGACATATTCCAAGCATATTTTGGCCAATCACACGGTAACGGGGTCTCGACTCTCGAGACTTACATGAAGGTATGGCTTTCCCTTGACGGTATATGTGCTGATCCGGCTATGTCTGGATCAAGGGTCGCATAGACGGTGAGTTCCTTTACTTTTTCGATCTTAGATGAAAGCCGATCTGAGAATTGGATGTCATCAGTGTTTCTGGTCATCGTCACTCGACTGCTGAGATCGAATCTGCCCTTATCCTACACAAGAGTGTCGTTGAGACTGCAGGGCTCATTTCGACGCCTGCTTGCCTGCTTTAGATCATGCGCCGTATCATGTGCAAGATCGTCGCCGGTGGGGCGATCAGCTTGGCGATCTGAGCATTCTTGCGGAGCCGGGTTGTCGAGGTCATCAAGCAGAAAGTGGCCGAGAGTCTTGCGAAAAACTAAAGCAATAGAAATGTGTCTATACTGTGCATCCTGTATTCCCTTTTGTTTCCATCGTTGGTGTAACGCGCATATCACTTGAAGTCTCTTTGGTCCACTTTACACGGAAATTCCCCCGATCACACTGTTCATTCCTTCCGGCTTGCATGAACATCTGAAGCACTCATGGGAAGGAATGACATTAAATGTGACAACCAGATCTCCAAGACGGACAGGTGTTTATGGCTCTGCGGTTCTTCCGCATTGTGTCTATGTGCCATTCGCATCCTAGTCTCGCAGGCGTTGTGAATACGTCTGAATGTACACACTATAAACCTCACACCGACAGGAAATGGCCAATGGGGTCGAAGTAGTACTCCTCATCCTCCCAAAACGGACAATGACTCTTTACAAACGTGACCCATTTCACCTTGGGAGTCCGCTCGATAAATGGTGCGACAACGAAATCTTGTGCACCCTCCTCTGCGCTGTTCACGACAAGCGTGGGACAGGCGATGGTATGCAGACGGTCGATGACAGATCACGTCTTGAACGTGCCTGTCGTGTTGAATTCGGACGTCCCCAGACTGCGTCGTGCTTCCAGTCAGCATCAGACCGAGACATGCACCCCAATCGCTCACGTCGTTCTGTACACCGTCGGATCTTTATTAACAACGCTCGTTATCCTGGAAGCCAATGCTGAAGTTCGTGGGGAGGCCCACGAAACCACTGTCAGTGGCTAAATCGGTCTTTGAAAAGCTTCCGGACTGAGTCACCGGGTAACGCGATACGAACCGAGTCATTTTACCAAAGACTCAGTCTGTGTTCAGTGACGTCGGAAGAAACATGACTCACCTCGGATAATGGTTCCACCAATGTTTCTTATAAAATGCAGCGAAGTGTGACGATGGTAAGCATCATTCAAACTACTTTCCCCCTATCAGACACATGGCGACACTGAAGAGGATCCATACGCCCATAGGACGAGATGCACGGGTTAGCACGATAGTTTGGGAGACTTCGCGAGTGAGTGTCATTCCTCACGCGATCGTGGTGCACTCACCCAGGTCTTACTTTTGCTTAGTCTGGAAAGCCACGACGCACACGATCGGATAGACCTTCCTTGATGCACGACTCTGGTTGGGATTGGGATGGGACGCAGGTCGTGTATAACGACACCGTGTCTGGGCCAGACGGTCCGCAAGTTGGGATCGACGTTGAGACGCAGCCTCAGGAGGACGAAAATGTGTCGACATCATGGAAAGAGGACTCCCGACGTTGTCGCTCCTTGATGTTGCACAGTATCAAGTGACGATCCGTGGAAAAGGTATGATCCATGGAAACACTGTCTAGCGCTTCTTAACATATATCCAACTTTAGTCAGGTCGGGTCTCAGCGATTTCGAGGTCGTCAGGGTCCCTAGGGTCGTGCCAATGTTCGGAGAGAACCTCCGAACCTGGAGATAGATGGGAATGGGAAGACTGGGGTAACCTAGACGCGGAGAACGTACTCAGAGGTTGCGCGAGGCATCGGCGGCGGGAAACATCCGCCTGGTGTGTCGGGTTGATCTCGACCTCCCAAGGCTCGCTCCTCCTAATAGACATTCTCGAGCGTTTTCTATGCGCAAGTAGAGTGATTTATTATGGTTGGTCTGTTTGGCGGCCGGCTCCGATCAGTATTTTGTCAATGACACGATGCAAGTGGTTCTTTTGGCTGCAAGGCAAGGTGGTGGGACGCTGGGAGGGACTATCCGGCCTGGGACGGGAGCTCGAGCTGCCCAGTATGCACAAGCTCTGGGGCGGGGAAAGCTCGCGTGCCCCGGACCCCGGGGGAAAGAGCTACGAGGAGATGGAATGGGAGATGGAGACCCAGAGAGTGCCGAGTAGGTGCATGAAACGGACGTGGTTACATAAACAAAACCGGCAGCGGCAGTGCCCCCAAGAAACGAAAGTCGTAGAGAGCGGGTTGTGTGAAATGGTTCATGGGTGCGCTCTTGTTGACCGCACAGCCATGTAGTACAGACCTAAGAAAGCGCCCAAGACACGAGGCGCCTGCCAGTGCATAGAAGAGGCAGATGCGCAACGGCACGGTTATGGTGGACTTCAACCCTGTTCAGTGTTCACCGGCATAGAGACATACCTCGTTCCTCATCGCCATCCAACCCTACATCTTGGACTGTACGAAAGCATGTTAGAGACCAGGACCGGTGAGTAAACCTGGACCAGAAATGACTTAGTCTTATACACCATAGTGACGTATCAGCAAGACAACCAATCGATGCTGATCCCTCAGTCGCACAATGTCTTTCCTAGATGGATCCACCCTGGCTGTTATTGGTCCTGTCATCATAAAGAACGAGACTGCGATATTCTCAATTGCTCTCCTCGGATGGCTCTCATCTCGCAACCGGACAAAGGGACGGGAAAATTTCAATTCACAACCTCAACACTGTCCTTCAAAGTTTCTTTAGCAATGTGAGTGTATGTACGTGCCTTGTGCTGGTTAGCTGACCACCCGTTACCTCATCATGGCTCTCAGCCCGAGAGAGGAGATGATGACATTGAGTATCACTCATCTATTTTCTTCCAAGCAAGTCCTCACAGTGCCGTAGCACGAAGTACCTTCAAGAGCTCCTACCCCCGCCTTCGATTACGATGACGTTTGTGACCATATTGCTTTCTTTTTGTTTTTGCGCTCACGTTACCAAAGCCACCGTCCCCTGTTCATCCTCCAAATGATGATGCGCCACAGGTTGAGACCCCCATATTGTATCCCCATCCACGGTCGATGACAGACCACGTCTTGAGCGTGCCAGTCGTGTTGAACTCGGACGTCCCTAGACTGCGTCGTGCATCCAGTCAGCATCAGACCGAGACATGCACACCAATCGCTCACATCGTCCTGTACACCGTCGAATCTTCCTCCATCGCCTTGAACGACACGACGAGCTCCGACAGCCAAGGCACGACTTGGCACGTATGCCTCTCATAAAACGTCTGCAGCGCGTCCTGATACGCCTTGGACGACGTTCGTCTCCTCCCGTTCGTGCTTCCTGACCAACTGTTGAAACGCCTGTGGGAACGTGCTCGGAAGCTGGTGAATGCTTGCCTCCCAGAGCGCGGTCGAGGGTGGGGCGTTGGCGAGGATGAGACGACGAAGGCCAGGCGGGTGACGCGTCGCGGCGTACTCGACCGCGAGCATCCCGCCCCACGAATGTCCCAGGACGTCAGACCTGTCTGAGATGCCGAGCGCCGTCACAAGGTTGTTCAGCTCGTCTATGAACAGGTCGACCGTCCAGAACGCTTAGGAGGCGTGTCAAGGCCGCCGATGCCGATCTGGTCGTAAAAGACGAGGGGGATGCGGTGAGCAGTGAAGACGGCGGTGTGGGAGAGGAGGTAGTGGTGTGACATGCCTGGACCGCCGTGGCCCATGGAGGACGATGAGCGGGGCGATGTCAGAGGTGAGGTCACCGACGAGATTGTACCATGTCGTGTAGGTCTCGTCGCCGCGTTTGAAGTCGATCGTGCCGCTCGTTTCGGTCATCGTGGAGGGTGATCAAGACAGGCGTGTTTGCATGGGACGAGCGTACGCGGCGATGTTTCCCAATATGGGAAATTAGTCAGCCTGCCATGCCATCACGAACGTCCGGCTTTCCATAGCTTCAAGCTTTCAAGGCCTCATTGGCAGAAGAAACAACCCCCAGTATGGTCTGGTGTGAAAAGTGTCGTTTCAATCCGGATCTGGTACAAATCGATAATCTGCCGCCATTCCAGAGACAGCTCTCGGAGCGATAAGCAACACGGTGTTTGCATGACGGCGTTACAACCAAGGTTCTGACCTCAGATCCGAGTCGACCGTGGAAGCTTCTTGTTTCAAGTGTACAATCGGACACGGACGCTACTTGTAACCATGATGGATAATAAGTTTGTTGGAGCATGATAGGTGCGCCTATCGACAGACGACGTGTGTAACTGAGGCTTGCCGATGATTGTTTGGGCTAATCAAAGGACCGCATGACTTAGACTGAAACAGATTTTCAGTTTCCAATAAGATTGAACTTAGTTGGACTTGAAGCTTGATGCCCAAATTTCCGAGGAGATCATAACCCCGGCGAGTTATGTATAAGTGCATGTATCAGTCTCCCTTCCATCTTTTCAGTGCCCTCACAAATTCACTCAACCGTGCCAGTCGTCTTTCAGTCACATACTCGCGATGGTGTGCAAATCTTTGATTCATATCATCCCCCTTTTGTATAACTATGCTGCTTTCTACCGGTAGTCTAGCTCAAGACCGCAGCTTTTTAGAGTCTTGTGGCCCACGGATTATACCGAAGTGGAGCAGGGAGCAACGGAATCTTGTGACTTGTGTGCCTATGCATATTTCTACGATCAACCTCTTCTGAGATTGACTGCCTTACAGGCAAATCCAAAATCGTGCCGTACTCCGTGCGAGTATCAGATTGTCACTCACACGGTTTGACGATGGTGGCGGCCCTTATTGGTGTATGTTTCATCTGGCTTACTCGGTATCGCCATCAATTGAGCAAGTTCGTAGCGCGCGAGTTGATAAGAAGTGTTCGTATCGGCACAGATGGCACGTTTTATTACAGTGTCCCATATGATGCTGTCCCCGGATTCGGCTATCGGCTTGTCTGTGGGTATATTCGTCTCGCCTTGCTGTCACGGTTGCCCCATCTAATTTTTTTCACAAGTCGACATCGTTATTCATTGGGACAGGGAGAGACCCATGATATTACGTGTGAGAAGCCGACAGTTCTCTGTGGCCCAAAGTCCAGGTCAAGAATGAGGATCGGTGGAGACTACAGTATGTACTTCTGTGGCTCGACTTTTCAGCACAATATATAGGGACAATGAATAGTCATCCTCCGACCGCACCACCTGCACATTCTTGAATCCATGCTCGACAGTGCTCAAAGCACATCAGCATGATTTTGATACCAATGTACTGCAGCAGGGGTGGCATCCCCATGCACAGTTTCTGTCAGATAACATGTCAGACAGCAACATGCCCACCAGAAACACACATGGGTTCATGAATACCACCAGGTCCTCCACAACAGCAGGTGACAGGTTGATAGGGTTGCACACAAGTAACATCACAAGTCAGCAAGCCAGCACCATACCCACTGCAGGTAAGGGTACACACCAAACCAGTGTATTGTTATGATTGCATCTTTTTCTTTTCCTTTTCAAAACCTTTGTCTTGTTCCCACGGGCTCTGTTTCCTTTCTTAGACAACACACATTCTGTCAAGGCCCTGACCATGTATCCTTCCACTGGCCTCCTGTTTCTCCATATAGTCATACACTTCTTATTTGTCATTCATGACTTATATTTCCCTTCTTGTCACTATGACTCACTACTTACACTGATGTCACTTTCAGAGCCCTGTCTCCTTCTGCTTCTTATAGATCAGTGGTCCTTCCTTCTCTTCTCTGCTGATCCTTTTACCCTTTACTCATCAGCAAAACACTGGGAGCTGGACAGTACTGTCTATTGCTGTACAATATGTACAATTACACAGCTAGGTCCAGGCTGGACAGTCTCTCCCAGTACACATTTTACTATGTGACACTATGCATAGCTATGCACAGCTATGAAACTAGCATTTTAACAACAAATCAAGGACTATGACATTCTGTGCAGAGCTGCCCAATACTCACCAATTTAGCTTGTTCTACACAGGCAATTCAGTTTTCTCACTGTCAGGTACAAGAACGGAAAGCAAAAACACATGATGTTATTCAGTCGCAAACAGGTACAAATATGATATAATCTAATGATCGGCAATCAATCCAGAGTAATTTGCAAATGGTCATGCCTTTTGATGGTAGCATCAGTGCCCTGCAATTTGTTCCTAAAATGTTTCATGAGCCACAGCTACAATGAACATATGCACCCAATGAAACCAGCAGATATTATCTGAGGGTTGGATGAGGAGATGACAGAGAGGAGACTTGCAAGGCATGGATTTGCAGTCTTGTTGGAAGACAACACAAGAAGCGAAGCACTTTCTCGAGCAAGGTAAGAGGAGGAAGATCACTAATTTCAAGACTAGAGTTACATCGAGTAACTATGGTTGTATATATACTGGGTGACTTTCTGCAGGCAAAAAAGACATAGAATAGATTAAAATAGATTAATTTTTGACCCAAAAGAAAGGTGTGCCATGATACCAAAGGCCAAGGAGGGAAAGGTTTGAAATTGACCCCTTGAATAAATTTTAATCTGAAGATGGGGTCAGAACCCCCTCAACAGATTATTCATGATGTTGATTGTCTACTTTTGGGTAATACCACCATCAATATTGCTTATGTCAGCCCATCTTCACTTCACGTGTATTGTCAACTGTCTGCCAGCACCTGTCAGTATGGTATCCAGCTGAGCAGACCGCCTCTACTAACATATCTGGCATTTTTATAGGCTGATATTTGTGCAAACTTGAACTGTGAGACAGTGCTCATCTGCATGGTTTTTGCAAGGGTCAATGATTGTTGACTCCAATGAAATGCAGGTTTGATAGCATGGTGCCAAGGTTCCCGCTGCTCCCCACTCTTCAGTGAGTTGAAAAACCACATGGTCAGGTCATAATAACATTATTTATTGCCCTTTTACACTCAGGATCTGATTTGAAATGCTCAAGGCTGACAGCGGTTGTTGCAAGAATGGAGAGCGACATGAGGTCGAGTTACCAAGTGGAGTGCATAAATACCAACCGTTCAATTCTTCTGTGAGTCCATTGTTGCCTTACATTCCTGTCTTTTACACTAAAATGTCCAAAAGTCAAGATTGACCTCTACCTCCCTTGATGTCAGATGGAATTGCCCTGGAATTACAGTATGATGACACAGGGAACCATTTGTTTGTGATGCAAGAGGTCTCTGGGTTCTGCACAGTGGATTTGCATTGGTTGGTTGTGTCTATGTATGGTACAAGAAGCGCTGAGTTAGGTCAGCAGAACGGAACACCCTTTGGAGGTCCGTAGGACGAAAGAGGACGAAGAAGGGAGAGATGACCTCAAAGGGAACAGAACGGGGTTCCTAGGGATAACAGAGAAGGAATGAAGGAACACCAGGCTACCAGAAAGGCAAAGGGAAAGCGGGAGGAAGACCGTAGACAACTGAGATCTTCAGCTGCGGCGTAGTAGGTATACTGTGGATCCGGGACTACGGGTTCCGACATTGGATTTCCCAAAAAGGAAATCCTCGGAAGTGAAAATTTCAAAAGAGAAAGAAATCGACTGTTCTTGGTGAAGAGAGAACGGTAGCCATGAATTAGTCCTATACATAACATGAAAAAGAAAAAGAAGTTGTAACACTTATCCTCCAATCATATGCTTACCTGTTACAGACGCTCCCAAACCCCTATCCAAAACCCCTATATTCCCTTCATTACTTAATCAATCACATGACATCCCATTCCCTAAACTTCATGTTCAACAATCCTCATACGTTGTTCCCCTACACTCATGCCTCACCCCATTCCCAAAAGTCTAGAATCATATACCTCATGTCAAACCTATGCTCGGAATCACTTCCCATTGGCTGCCACACTTGCATAGCCAAACACAGCCCTTATCTATGACATCATCCTTATCATCCAATCATAAAAACACTTACACACAGCCTTGATGGCACCATATGCATTATCCAATCACATACGCTTATATAATGGAATTCTCTAGAACAATACAAATAGATACAAACAACATGTATGTAGTATATATATCGAATCCAACATTGGAGAACTCCAGTAAAGTTCTCTCGATCTTCTCCCTCATAACAAGTCAGACAACAACTCTTATTCCACTTCCACTTTAAACAGTCTCGACTTTCGAGGTTGTTTCATTACCTTGACGGAACATTCTAGAATAGTATAAACATATGTACACAGTCTTTACAAGTATATAAATCCGATGTCAGTAGCATACTTCTTTAGTTTAATCAACTTGTATCTTCCTCTGAAAGCATCTACTCTAAGCAATAAGCTTTTCATCTTTTTATAACTACACAACCACTCGACTTCGAGAGTTGTCTCAAATCCTCCCTATCCTTTGGAGGATCTTCTCTTGAACCCTTCGAACCCCTACAATGTGCTAGAGAACCCTTGAACCCTTGAAATCCCTCTGACAAGGGTATTCTACCTTCGAACCCTCGACCTCCACTGTCTAGCAAGAGCCCCTATTTTCGGAACCTTTGGAACCCCTATCTTGGAATGTTGGAACCCCGGAAACATCGAAACCCTTGACCTTCTGTCACTCAACAGAAGTCCCTATCTTCGGAACCTTCAGAACCCCTATCTTTGTCGGAAGTGTCAGAACCCCTGAGCCACTGAGTCAACACCAGTCCCTACCCAGGATTGTCATAACACTTCCCTTCCATTTTACACACAGCCCTTGCCTCATGTACTTACTATACTTATTGGCCTATAGTGTTTCTCCCTCTGCTTACATATGCTTGGTCCATGCACTTGTGGCTGTGTCCCTTAGATAGTGGGTGACTTTCTGTGGGCTAAATTCTAGCAGAATAGAATAAACCAGAGTGTGAATCTCATTTCAAATCACTGATAATCTAATAATCTATTCATCTGTGTGATCCGTGGGCTCGAGAATAAAATAATCTGCGTTTTCAACATCACTGTGGCAACACTCAATTACCTCGTTACAACATGGACACACTCACTGATCTTGTGGCAATAGCCAACGAAGAAGAAGAAGAAGAAAGTGAGTACTATGAAGAATATGAGAATTCAGTTAAACTTGGAGCTGTTGCTGCCATTGTGGCAGGCACTGAGATTGCATGGCAGTCCCGCATCGAGAAACGACACCAGACCTACTTATATCTCTGTTGTCCCCCTCTACGACCTCTCGATATATCAAGTTTGGACTTCGTGTTCTGCTTGCAACCCTTAGAATGATTCCTGAGGCTCAAATTACATGGCCACAAGCTGCAGCATTTCACAAAATGTCAAATCTTGTTCAGCAACGCCATCCACACCTTAACGGAGCTTTCAGGAGTATTGACAGACTTAAACTTCCTGTTGAGACTTCCAATGATGACAAGATTGAAAATGCTACCTTCAATGGATGGCTATCAGAACACTTCATTAGCTCAGTCATAGTTTTTTGCTCTCGAGGTAAAGTTGCCTATCTACAAGCCAAACTCTAAACTCTGACTTTGGATGATTCTTGAAGGTGTTGTAATTGCAGCACGGACAAATGCACCTGGGAGTTGGCATGATTCACGTGTTGCACAGCCAATCTATCATGTTCTATGCACAAAAACACCAAACAATTATTACCTTGTTGCAGATACAGCATTTCCACAGGGTACTGTGGACATCATAGGACAGATTTGGGCTCCATTGAAGGATGGCCAGTGGGTTAGAGGAACCCCAGAACAAATTGATAAAGCTGTAGCATTCAATCGGGAACTGCTCTCATACTGACAAACAGCGGAATGGGGTATGCATGCTATTCAAGACTCATTTGGAAGACTTTGGATGGCATTGGATTGTGATGACAATGATGGACGTGGTGATTTGATTGAAATCTGTCTTCGACTTCATAATCTCTGCACAGTCAAAGTCGGAATCAATCAAATTCGTACGGTATATATGCCATATTGGCAGGAGACAGCAGACAACAGGGAAGTATGGACAGGATTTGGTGAAATGCTGTTTTCAGATCAGAGAAAAAGAGATCGAGTAGCACATTTTCATGTAAATCTTGAATATGAGTAAATCTACTCAAGCAATTTCTTGCTATTGTCAACTGGTGCTCCTTCATCATTCAAGCCCTCTATCAACATATACATATCACTTTTGATCACAGCATATAAATATAATCTCACTCACATAGATCTTTTCCACCACAATAACCTTCATTTAGAAGAGGATCTACCACCTCCCAATTAGTTGGATCATTGTCCAACAACCATGCCATTGCCTCTCCTCCATCAGTAAACCACTGGTAGTGTTGATTCTTCTTCAGCTGCTGATACTTGGGTGGGATCTGACGACTTGATCCCAATTGCATCATCTCAAGATGCATCTCCACACAATCAACTGCTCACTGGGTCTCATACAAGCAGTTGCATAGGTCAAATAGCTGGCCATGTAGCTTCTCATTAGTCGCTTGAGAATCATGGAGTGTTAAAAGCTGTGTATTAGCAAGAGACCGATTCGCTCAATCCTCATCCCAAGCCTTTAGGACTGCAGGATCAAATGCATGAGACAGAGAATTTAGTAGATCTGCCGTAGCAGTCCCACAGGCACACCTTGGGGCAGGAGCTTCACTGTGGGCTGATTTTGCTACTGCAACACAAGGTTCAGGATGTGGAATGTCATCATCACTTGATGATAGGCTGTTATTGCCAGCACCTGCATCGTCGAAATCACTGTCAAGAAGGTTGTGGGTCCCAGCTCATTCACAGATCAGCTCATCAATGTGATGTGCTTGTTTAATCTCCGGAGGACAGACACCAGTCCCTGTCGGTTTCATGGTTTTCACCAACTATGAATAATCATCAGCATGAGCATCAGATCAAGTATTGGCTTACCTGTTTAAACTTTGTCTCAAGCGACAACTGCTTGCAAATGGGTCAATCTGACTGGGCTGTCCATTTGTTATATTTAGTCATGATTGTCGTCCAACCCCGTTGACCAAGAGGTAGCTCCTCCTCAACAAGGTCAAGGAGCATGTTTGTATTGCCAATAGAGTAGTTATTGGCCCCATGTGGGTGACCACGCTTGACTTTAGGAGCATCGGCATTGGCATCAGTGTCAAGTTCAATCACACCGCTAGTATGATGAGGCTGCTTCTTGGACTTTTTGGTATTTGAATTGTCATAGTCGCCAAGCTCAATCACATGAGTCAGCTTCTTCAATCTCTCAGCACCACAGTTCTCCTTCTCCTTGCTCTTGGCTTTCTCGCTCTTACCCTTCATCAAACACCTTGAGCCAGCAATTTTAGGAGAGTGTACATATCCTTGGGATGCAGCAACAACATGCAGTACCAAAAGATCTTCATCCTGCCCCTGTGGAAGGGGAACATTGACAGCTACATCAAGCTGACTCGGAGCAAATGAGGCAGGTGTTGATAATGTCCATGGATTTGGGCCAGTATTGCAGGGCTAAACGATTGTTTCAGGAGTCGGCACACTCTCTAAGAGTGTTTGTAAGGTACACACCTCCATAACATGAGCTGGCAAGTCCTTGGGCCAATGCTCAATGCCAGATTGAACAGTAGCACTGCCTTGGGATGGGCTACATGTCATGTGGCGAGACAGGTTAGGAAGCAGCTACCATTATATACAGATCAGCAGAAAATCGCTTGTGAAATACAGTATATAAGCTGTAGGGTATATGCCTGTGTTCCCTAGCTTAGTTCTACTCAATTTACTGTGCTCAACCACTGTCATCCTCCAAACTCTCCCCTTCTCCAGAGAGCCCTCTCTTGAACCCTTCGAACCCCTACAACATGCTAGGGACCCCCTGAACTCTTGAAATCCCTCTAGCAAGGGTATTCTGCCTTTGAATCATCGACTCCTGCCATTCAGCAAGAGCCCCTATTTTCGGAACCTCCGGAACCCCTATCCTGGAATGTCAGAACCCCTATCTCAGAACGTTGGAACCCCTATCTCAGAACGTCGGAACCCCTATCTCAGAACGTCGGAACCCCTATCTCAGAACGTTGGAACCCCCAAGCCACTGAGTTAATGCCAGTCCCTACCCAGGGTTGTCGTAACAATAAGTAAAAATGGAATAATGTCATAGATAATGCATAGCCTTGTGGTGTATCATATGGAAGAGAAGTTAGGAAGCATAACATGTGTTGATGTAATGGAACCATAGGGTATAGGGTTAATATGAACATATGGGGATAGATCTTGGATCAGTGCCTTGACGTGTGGTGAAACAACCTCGAAAGTCGAGACTGTTAAAGTGTAAGAGTTGTTGTCTGACTTGTTATGAGGTGAAACAACACTCAAAAAGCGAATGTGTTTAGTGGAATGAAGTTGTTGAGCTTAAGTGCTTTTGAATGGAGAGAATCAAAGTTGATAAAACTAAAGAGCGTTGTAGTTTACATGGGGGTTTATATAGTGTCCACTGTGTGTGGTCGTATTTACGATAGTACACTAATAAGGAAGGTGGTACGATATCCTGTATCGAATTGTCATTGGACGATAAGTATTGAGTCATAGATAAGGCACTGCCTTGAGAATGGAAGAGAAGCGTCAAGCTTCTATGGAATGGAATGAGCATGGATCATATCCGATTGGTCGGTTAAATATATGCTGCTTCTATTGTGGCAGCAAATAGGAATCAATCCCGAGCATAGGTTTGGCATGAGGCGTCTATATTTAGAATTTGTCCTTCAAGGACGAGTGGAATGGGACAACATAGGGAGAGGGATTGAATGTCTTGTCAAAAGACTGCATGGGGTTCATAGGAACGAAAAGTGTAGGAAATGGAATCAGTTCGGAGGTGATCGTAACATGAGGGAGAAGATCGAGAGAACTTTACTGGAGTTCTCCAATGTTGGATTCGATATATATACTAGATACATGATGTTTGTACATATTTGGTTTATTCTAGAGAGTTCCATTATATAAGCGTATGTGATTGGTTAGTACATATGGTGCCATCAAGGCTGTGCGTAAGTATTTTATGATTGGAGGATAAGAATGAGGTCATAGATAACAGCTGTGCTTGGCTATGCAAGTGTGGCAGCCAATGGGGAAGGAAACTGAGCATAGGTTTGACATGAGGCATATGATTCTAGACTTTGGGAAATGGAATAAGGCATGAGTGTAAGGGAACGACGTATGAAGGTTGTTGAACATGGAGTTTGGGGAATGGGATGTCATATGATTGATTAGATAATGAGGGGAGTATAGGGGTTATGGATAGGGGTTTGGGAGCATCTGTAACATGTGGCAGCCAATCATGGTTGGAATCCAGCATAGGTTTGACATGAGGTTTTGGGAGCTGTGCGCTCTAGGCATGAGTGTAGAGGAACGACATATGTTTGACTTGGTTGGTGAAGCATAGGGAAAGGGATGGACTTAGTCATAGGGAATGGTATGAGATTTGAGGCGTTTGTAACAGGATTCAAAGGGTGACAGTGGTTGAGCACAGTAAATTGAGTAGAACTAAGCTAGAGAGTACAGATGACAGCTTATATAGGAGTTGAAGAGGAGCTGAGTCAGGTCAGCCAGAATGGGGTCATTCCTTAAGGGAATGCGGAATAGGCAGCTGAGGAAAGATGGAGTGCCAAAAAGGAATGGGATGGGGTTCCTGGGAAGAGGATGGAAGGGATGAGGGAACACCACCAATAGAAGAAAGGTAGAAGATAAAGCTGGGAGATTTGAGGGACCATGATCCTCGACTGCGGTGCAGTAAGTGTACTGTGGGTCCGGGGTTGCAGGTTCTGACATTGGATTTCCTAGAAAGGAGATTCTTGGAAGTGAAAATTTTAACAAGAAAAATTGGCTGTCTCAGAACTGAAAAGAGAGCAGCCACCATGAATCATCCTTGTATGTATGTCACAAACAAAGAAATCATAACAGTCACCCTCTGAATCCTCCCCACTCTCTGGAGGATCCTCCCCTGAAACTCTTGAACCCTTGAAACCCCTCTGACAGGAGTATTCTATCTTTGAACTATCAATCTCTACTATCCAGCAAGAGCCCCTATTTTCAGAACCTTCAGAACCCCTATCTCAGAATGTTGGAATCCCGGAAACATCAAAAACCTTGACCTTCTGTCACTCAACAAGAAGCCCCTATCTTCAGAACCCCTATCTCGGAACATCAGAACCACCACCTTAGAAAACTCAAACCTTGAACCTTCAAATTCTTGACCTTCTGTTGACCAACAGAAGCCCCTATTTTCGGAAGTGTCGGAACCCCTATCTTTGCCAGAAGTGTCAGAACCCCTGAGCCACTGAGTTAATGCCAGTTCCTACCCAGGGTTGTTGTAACATTGAGGATAAACGAGGCCAGGCTCTCCTCTCTACCTGGATGGAACCACATGCAATTGACCTTGTTTCAGCCAAGATCATGAAGGAGATGGATTTCATCAAGACTGTGCTCACATGGACAATCAACACCACCACTCTGGACACCTTTCTTATGTGGGATATAGATTTGTTTGTTGGCCTGCTTGTCGATAGCCATGCCCCAGTCCTTGGCCACTTGCTCAAAGTCGCTGCCCTAACAAAAAATGCCAGGGAGAACAACAAAAATAAATCGTATATCACAGTATGTGTGTCTACCTTGTATATACTTGAAATACATTGATCTTTATAAGGCATGCAATGTCATTGTGACCCAATTGGCTAAGGAACAATCACAGCATGCCCTCTACTTTGCAATACCATTCACCTTGTTTCTTTGGACGAATGGAGCATCATGTCAGACCATCGAGGCACTACACAAATGTGGTCTTTGTGTATCATTCAGTTTGCTCACCAATCTATTGCATCAACTTGCTACACAAAGCATCAAGCATGCTAGCCAGATTGCCTGAGGACTTTATACTCTCTGCTGGACAATATCAATATCAAGATGTCTATCTTTGTCGAACAGCAAGATTCTGCCCCATCCAAGGTTCAATCTGGAACATTTGTGATTCTTTATGAAATCAACACCGACCCTGTTGATTTGCGATTGTCCCCGATGTTATTGCATGCTCAGCAAGCAACTGATCTTGTATTCAGTGCAGATGTTTGTCCTACCTCACAGTAACATAACTGACATATCAGAATAATAGTGCTTGATAAGACCATGGTTCTAGAGACATGACGGAAGTTCTAATTCAAGAAAAGCTGCAGTGTTGGTCACTTCCTGCTTTGAGTCATGAAATACATGTTATGAACACTTCATTTCTCATTTCTTTATTTTATCGTTCGTCACTTTAGGACTTAACTGATTAGATATCAGAGATCTACGATATGGGACTTCACAGATCTAACAGATCCCTTCCATTTATCCCGATCAATCTTCCATTTTAATTGTGGTCAGATCTTCTAACCACATGCCATGCGGTATACTTCCATTTCATTACTGCATTGCTTCCTTTCCATTTCACCACAGCCTTTGCCTCATTGTATTACTATACTTATCAGCCAATAGCATTTCTCACTCACAATTACATATGCATGGTCTGTGCACTGATGGCTGTGCTCATAGATAGTATATATATGACTGTAGTTACTTGATGTATACTCCAGTCTTGAAATTAGTGATCATACTCCTCATACATACCTTGCCCAGACAAGCATCGTCGCTTTCTGTGTTGTCCCTCCGACAAGACTGCAAACTCCTGCCTTGCGAGTATCCCTCTTTCATTGTCAATGCCACTTCCTATCAACCCTTGGATTACATCCACCAGTTTCAATACAAGTGTTTTTGGAATTACCATAAGTGCATGGAAGATTGATGGAATCAGAAAACAGAGATTATTGAAGTTTCAGAGTGATCCTAATATCAGTACAGTGGCATATGTAATATTAGAACGTATCGAATATCTAGTGGTATTTCTTATTCAGATATTCTTATCCTGATACCACTGATATCATATTATTCATTTTTATATTGGATAATCATTCGCTATTCATACGTCATACTATGAGTCATCTTATAT